>JAWWMK010028621.1:0-14825 GCA_035047105.1 Galeopsomyia nigrocyanea
AGGGCGCATTGTTATAAGCCGAAGTGTGATATCTGAATTTTTGGGAGATTTTTATCGGGTGTAAGGTACGTTAGGCACTAGGCCGCCATTAACGTCGGTATGTGAACTTTCGTATTTTTGACGGTTTTTAATCCATCATATGTGCGCTCATTTTTAGACGTAATCGTGATTTTATAATGGTGGAGTGGAGTGCTTTTAAATGTAGAATCTCTTTCATTTAATAATACACTTTATATAATCAAGATTTAACGTTAGAGATACATTTCATTAATAAACTTCGTAAATAAATGAAGAGTAGGCCATTCCCACGAAAGTATTTGCTAAAATCGGGTTTCCGTTGCGTAAGGGCTAAAAATGTACTTCGAACGGGCAACTCTGGTAGAAAAAAAATCCAATTTCCAAGGTAATGAGGAACGTACAAAGAACAGGCTGCACTTCCTTTCCGAAAAATCCCACATTAGGTTCCCATGTTAACAATAAATCAAGAAATCGCCAAGACGATCGAACGAAAAAGACTCTGCTTTCTCGCAGACATCCATCCGGCGCGGCGACTGTATATATGCTCGTCCTGCAGTCACGCAAGAGCGACGACCTTCGTCTCTGTGGTTTTTTCGACCGCAAACTGTAATTTGCGCCTTCTCCTTGCCTGAGTTGACCAACGAGAAGAAAAAGGCGCGGCTGCGTTATGAGACTGCACCGGTGACACATATTTTTCGGCGATACTCTCTGGCTTCTCTGTGTGTTTTTCAAGTGTTGACTTACGAGTTGTAAGAGGTTTTGGTTTTACGAGGTGGCAATTCAACAGCCAATTGCAAAAAAAAAAACCGCAAGTATTTGATGCATTGTATTTTTTAGTTCAAACCATGAAATACGTTAAAGAGTTACATTTAAGCTGAACCGTGATTCAAACTTATTCGAGTGTAAATATTTTCCGCATCATCTACCGTTTAAAGTTTGAAGCTAAACGTAGCAGAAAGCCCGGAGCAATTTTCGAAAAACACTTTCGGCAATTTTAACAAAATCTCCCTTTAAATCCTCCGGAGAGGCAAGCTTTTCAGCTCGGCACGCTTGAGAGGCGGAAAATCGGTGCGGCTCCGTTCGAAAATCCAGAAAAACAGTTCTCTAATCGAGGTCGACCCAATTTCCCAGTCGGCCAATCATCGGAAAAGCCTCTCGACATGAGCACTCCAACTGGCGGCTTTCTTCGTCAATGACATGAAAAGCGCTTCACGATTTTAATTCTCTTGTCGATAAAACACAGACAAGAGATAATACGCTATTTTTGAAAATTGTCTTGTCTCTGTCACTATAGATTAACGATGACTGTTGAGTACAGAATTAAAAAATTGGATATTATTACATTTTTCGTTCGACGAGTTATTGATGAACAAACTGGCGAGACGAAGGAATTTATATTTAACAAAGGTTAAATTTGATCAATTAATGGAAAATCCAGTGAGTACGTGAAGCATAAAATGAACTGGAAGTAGCCGAGAGCAGTCTGGGATATTCATATAATCTAATTGAATATTGATTTTCTCGTTACGTATAGTACCCTGACAGTCGTTCGCGTATTATTTATACGACGAAATTCCACGTAACAACTTCACCCTAATATTCCACGCGAAAGATCATAGGGTGCGTATCACCGAAAGAAGAAGAGGACGCGTCTAATTCGAACGTCAAACGATCGGGGAGGAGTAGCATCGACGCCCGAAGAAGTGCCAAGGAGGAGCACCACGATTTTTCGGCTTCATTGTTCGGACACAAAAAAAAGAGGGGCGCTTCGATACCTGCACACATACACACACATATACAGTGGCCCATTGTCATAGTTAGAAAGAGAGAGAGATGGGAGTGGCACGATGAACCCCCTCGAGTATCTACCGGCTCTTTGCTCTCATTCTATTCTGATCTTCACGGCTGTTTTTTTTCTTCTTCTTCTTCTTCTTCTTCTTTGTGCTTGGTTAATTGCTTTTTCTAGGCGTTTTTTACAAGATTTTTCAATTTTTTTTATTTTGAAAGCTGTGAGGAAAATGTTATTTTAAAAGCTACTGTGATACTGGAATACGATGTAAGATTTGAAATTTAAGATTTAATAACGAGGAATCAATACAATTATTAAACATTAATTAAGCGAGATCGGATAAGTAATTATTTGATTTGAATGCATTTTAACGATAATGTTTTTTATCACCACCAATGCGTCCTTTCAGAAGAAATTCACGAGGATAAGCCATAAGATTTCATGCCAAACTGAACTTTCCTAATTATTTAAGCGTCTAGCGGTAACCACAGACACCAACATTATAATTATAATTAAATCTCCTATCGCAAAAAAAACAATGCACTTTCTTTTCTTCCTCCTTTTTTTTCTCTTAGTAGCCATCGCAAACTTCAATTAACTTTGGCTCTCTCTCACTTCGCGCGCGCTCTGCCACCAAAACAAACACGGATCGATTCCCTCGCTTTTCGCAAGAGAGAGAGAGAGAGAAAAAAACCGTGCCAACAAAAGCCGAGGCAAGCAAGCAAGTAAGCAAAAAAAAATCAACAGCACCTTCGGATCTATGCAATCGAGACTTTAATTTCCAAGCGAGAAAACCGCAACGACGGAGAAAAACATTGGCACGAGAGAGAGAGAGAGAAAGAGCGAGTTAACAAAGTGGAACGGAGCGCACGTCCGCAAAGTCTCCCATGGCAGAGAGAGAGAGAGAGAGAGAGAGAGAGAGAGAGAGAGAAATTCATCTTTCTCTCTTTTTTTTTTATTACCGCGAGTATTTTTTGGGAAGTACACCTCGTTTACTACGTAGCTGGACGTATATATTATTTTTTATTACATTTGTACACCGAAAACAATTGCTACATTTTCTTTTCAGAGCTCTGCGATGGCAACGAACAATGAGACATATAACTGAAATGAAACCCATATTCAATTAGTCTATGACAGTAAACGCAAACAATTAAATTAGCGAAAAGACAAACACAGTGTATATGTAGCAAAACGTATAATACAAGCGAAATTCAATCAGCGGCAGTTTTGTTGCCCAATTTCCGAATTGTTGAGCGGCAGTACGTGCCTTATCAAAGAGTGTTAGCAACGTTTCATAAATGGGCGTAACTTCGTTAATTACGTCGCGGGAGCGCTCGCGCGACGAGAGAGAGAGAGTTTAGTGCCCCTCGACGAAATTTGCGTTCAGCGACACGACGACGCGACGCTATACGCTAGCGCTCGCATTATTATCCCAAACTGATATGCTCAGGGAGTTGCTGCTGCTACTGTTGTTGTTTTTGTTGCTGGTGGTTGGTTCATTGTTGCCTTTCGCGATTGTTTTACTGATATTCGAGCTTTCGCGGGATGACTTTGAAACGAATCTAATTAGCGCTAATGCTTTTGTTAATATCCATCTATAGAAATCAATTATTCGATTTCTGTATATAGAATTCAAATTGAAAAGCAAAAATCGCGTTACTAAACCATCGCGCCACAATAAGCAAAAATGAAAAAAAAATCGAATGTTTCCCTTTCGCTCTCAGCTTACATCCATTCGTGCAAACAATGACTCACTCGGCAAGTCTCAAGAGTTTCGTGCACTTTTGCCAAACAAACATTCGTCGCGTAGGAAACACGGAGCATGCTTTTTCATCCGATTTTTTTTTCATCTTCGGTTTTTCGTCCTCCGCGAACGTGACGCGTAAATCATAGTTCCTCGATATTCGGGAATTATTCAACTGCGGCAGTATACTTTTACTTTTCGACTTTAAATTTACGAAAAAAAAAACAACGAGATCACGAACGATTACGAGATCATACAAGATTTATCTCGAGATTTATCGACAGCATAATGAGTGAACGTATCAATCACGCGACAACAAGCAAACGAACAAAAAAGACACAAAATACCATCTAATAAACTCCGGACCCTTGCTCCGAAAAGGAAAAAGAGATCTCTTTCTCTCTCCCGCACAAGTATGACATCACGCCAATCACGAAACTTTCGCCCGCAAGGGATCCGATAAGGACGAAATGCGAAACCATCGCTCCCTTTTTGTATACGTCACGAGTATCGAGATGTAATGATAATAGTCGAAGGGAGGCGTAACTTTCATTCAAAACGACGAGTGTCACGCGATCAGAGCAGTGCGCGCAAAAAGTGATCTGAAGCGTGAAGAGAACGACGATAAATTTAGTTTGACGGAAAGTTTGCAAGTCAATGGTGTAGTTGAAAAATAAAAGTTTCTTATTTTTAATTTATAACTTTCATTAACTTTTGCCAAAATTTAGAGATTAACTGTAATCTTTTGTGATTGAATATCGCAACGTAGAGTCCATAAAAAAAGAGAAGAAATCATCCCCCAACAAAGGAAATATCAAAGTCGGGATATCGGCTGTAATCGAAGTCACGAAAACGGAGGTGCGGAAATGAAGGAATGTACCCTGTCGTAAGAAGATACACCAACGAGAGAAAAAAAAGACTCGATAGTAGCAAAGAAACTCCCCCTAAAGATTACGATACCCTGTCACAAGCCGACAAGAAGGAGAAGCTGAAGGGAGGACATATAATTCGCCTTGTGTTCGTTGAAAGCTAATTAAAATTGAAAGCACGCGCGCTTGTCATCAAAAAGATACGCAAACAAATTTCGCCCGGCGGCAGCAGTTCGCGTTTACGACGAAATCACGCGAGTGACTTGCGGGTATAATATACACGTAAAAAAAAAACTTGAGGAGTCATTGTTGATATCGCTGCTGAAATTTTTATTTTTGTCGTCGTAGCTGTTCTGGAATTCATGGGAGGAAATAGCTTTGTTGGGAATTTTTTTTGCCGTTTGAGATTTGTCATTTGATCGTAATTAGATATGATGAGCTTTCTTATTTTTATTATTGATATCGCTAACAGTTTTATGCAACGTCATTGTTGAGATATTTACCGAAGAAAATTGCTGTCTAACTTTCGATCTGATACAAACAAATTTCATTTTATTTTTATTTACCGAATAAATAATATTTATAAAATACATCGCTTTATTTTATTTAATATCAATAGCGACAGATACACAAAACAAAGCTCTTTTTCGTTACACGCAGTTTCATCCTTCAAAATGTTTTGAGGGCCAATAAAAACGATAAACTCAATAACTTTTTGATGGAAACATCAATAGGCACGTACCACTACGAGAGAGAGAGAGAGAGAGAGAGAGAGAGAGAGAGAGAGAGAGAGAGAGAGAGAAAGAGAGAAAAAAGAAATAACACAAGAGCGCAGCAGCAGTAAGCTTTGTTGTCGGCTGAAAGGCAAAAAAAAGATAAATTCTTCTTTGAACGAGGCAAAAAAAAAAATTTGTACCCTCGCCGACGCCAGTTATTCATAAAGCTCCTTTTCGACGCTCCCTTGAAAGCCATCGAAAGCGGCGTAATGCGTCTTTTGAATACTCTCTCTCTCTCTCTCTCTCTCTCTCTCTCTCTCTCTCTCTCTCTCTCTCTCTCTCACTCGTGAGCGCAGACACGACAAGACTGTAGCCCGAAAAACACAAGGTGGAGGGATGAAATGCCACGTGCGAGAAAAAATATTCGGCTGGGTATTGAGAATTTTACTTTTTTTATGAAAATTACTTGACAATTAAAGTGAACCATATTGAAAATTCAACTGGCTGATAAAAAAACATTGGTATCTTCAAAAGTGCAAGTTTTTTTTTTTAAATCCTCGATACTGAAAATACCTTCACAAAGAAGTTAATAAATATCACTTTTATCACCAACCCATGAATCCTTATCGAGAAACCCCCCAACGTGGTCGCGGGCTCACGCGACATTCTAACCAATAAAAACCCACAAAAAAAAGGGAGAGAGAGAGAGAGAAAGTGCAGGCCTTACGTGCGTGCTATCTCGTTTCGCGTTACATTCCGAGTGCTTGTAAACACTTTTTACGAGTCCATTGTGGCAAATTCTGTGCATTTGCGTATACGTTCTTTTGACGCGCTCTCTCTCCCCCGTGTGCGTTCACTTTCTTTTTTTCTTTCCTCGTGCCTTTCTCACCCTCGCGTTTATGCTAAGCGCCCGATCTTGAAAATAAAGAGAGAGAGAGAGAGAGAAAGAGTGAGGTTTAAAAGAGGACTTCAGGGACTGCGTTGAGAATGTGCCTCAGCCGTGTAATGAGCGTTTAAGTGCGAGCTTTTTTTTTCTTTCTTTCTACCTCTTCAAGGGTTACTCTTGCGCACGTGAGCTCAATGAGCGTCAGTGAAATAACTTTTTGAGTACTGCGAGATGGATGGGTTTTGAAGGACTGAATTTGACTTTGAGCTTTCGGAGTTGTTCGTAGTTGCATTTGATATAATTATTTAGCGAATAGATTGACAAAGTTTATTTCTTGCACTTTCACGTAAATATAGTTGGCAGATATATAAGTTATTAAAGTGGAGTTGTTGAAGTCGCGACTGAATAAATGCAATGAATTATGAAGGTTTCCTGTAATTGGATTTTCTAATTTGATAGAAGAATAGTGTCGCGACAGATTCTATAATAAATTCAGTAGAAAATTGCATTGTTTAAAATAGTTTTGAATCCCGAAATTCAACATAATAATTTATTTTCATACCATCACGGATATAATTTTAACGATATTCAAGCGACATCTTCAACAGCTCTTCTAGTAATCTGACGTTATTATCGAGAATGAAAATGAAGATGCTGCTCACGCTGTGATAATCTTTTTTTTCCTGGGTGACGCAGTGACACACAAGTTGACAGATAGTTCTCTGTCTTTACTTGAAGTATTCTCGAGAAATTCGATAGAAGAGGGATATCCCTCATGATTTTTTTTTCGAAGTGTCTCGTTACGTGGTCCATCTTTTCTGGGAAAACTCATTAATCACTATCAAATCGTAATCAACGAAATGAATAAAGTCGTTTTAACATCGTAATAATTCTCATATCAGAGTATACAAAATCGCATTTTTATATTTCCTGCTCCGTCGACGTTATATTTCGCGAAAACGTCGTAAAAAGCCGTCAAGACAAGGGAGATAAAACCATCAAGACAGTGCACACAAACAGCCATAAAAATCAGGAAATTCGCCAAACGCAGAGATGGGAAGAGTAAATCTACAATAAAGTCAAGGCGGAAAAATGGTGGGTAACGCAATTTCACGGACGTCTTTACGGCAACGCGTCGGGGATCAGAAGAAGAAAAAAATAAATAAATCTATGCACGCCACGGGGCGCAAGAGTCAACGACTGTCCTTTATCACTGTTCGATTGCCTGGGGATTTAATGCAGAATTCAGAGCATCCTCGACAGATGGTTTTTTTTTTCAGAGGAACTAGACACTCAAACCCACGCATTATTTTTTTGAGTACACTAAACTATATAAGTTACTCTTCGTTTGTTTTCAAAGTTCATCTTTAAAACTAAACTCCGATCGTTAGATTCTAAAGTGCGGTCGCTCCGTGGTTTATCGATGCAATCCCCTTGACAAAAACTGTCACCTCAAAACGTGACTTCTGGTCTCCCTCAAGAACAACAGTAGCGCAAAAAAAAACCAACTCGATCCGCACCAAAAAAAACGCTAAAACATTTCCTGAGTCGGTGAAAGCGGCAACAAACACGTTTCTCGTCGAGTAAAAATACGAAGGAGAGAGAGAGGGAGGGAGAAACGAAACGCCCTCAAAAGAAGAAAAAAAAAACTCCAGTACTCCATATATCCCATCGTGCGCTCGCGCGAGTGAGTGAGTGAAAAATCTATTTTTGAAAGAAAGACACCCGATAGCAGCAGTCGGTATCCCGCGGTGCACGCAGCTTCGAGTTTCTTAGACATCTCTATACACTCACATACATGCCAAGAGGGAAAAAGCATGTTTCACCTTCTTATATTATAAGTGCAATGCGTGCGAGAACTAACCAAACGTTTTTCGCTGACACGTGGATAATTTGTGCGAGCACTAGCTCCGTTAATTGCACTGTCCTTTTTTTGGTGCGACGATGTGTTGGAATAATTTTGATAAATCTTAATTGCACGCATAAGATATATCCTCCTTATACATCAAACGAACACCATTTCTCGTAATCGTAATACATTTAGTCATTTAAAAGTTTGATTAGGCCTATAAAAGCCCGCGTCGTTGAAAAGAGTTGGCTTCGATCAATCTTTTAAAATTAAACCCAAACGTTAAAATCAAAACGCCGACAATCAAACTGTATAAGATAAAAGATTTCCGAGGATAAAAAAAAACACTTTTTTTATCGTACAACTCTCGAACCATTACCCACCGTTCGAAGGAGCAGCAGCAGCACACCAAATGAAATCGTCAGAGAGGAAAAAAAAACTTTCACGTCATGGAAGAAATAAAAGCAGCTTAATTAAAGAAACCGCCTAGAGAGCATTACCATAACTCCGCGTCGCGCGCATAAATTAACGAGAGCAATAGAGACGCAGCTTCACACCTGTCGGATAAAAAAAAAAGAAAGAAGTCACCCCATGGCGATCCGTGCAGCGATAGAAGCACGCACGAAAAATAAAAAAAGAATGCCTCTTCATTCCGACGCATATAATATAAGTAGATGCGTAGATTAGGGAGGCGGTGTCTCAGTAGGTTTGATAAGGTCATCTCGAGAGAGTTGTCGCGCTCTTTTCATATAGTCACCCTCTCTCTTGCTTTGCGCTTGGGCAGCATGGGATCTTTATCGATATTATAAATCATGCGGTGTAAAATGTTGTGTTCTTTCATTCTCCATCTCTCGTTTTTTTTTTAATTGAGATGATGAGGAAAGTCGTTGGTGTTTTTTAAGGCTCTTACGTTAAAAAGAGAGATGTTTGAATATGGATAAAGGAATGATGCATGTAAGATTGAACTATGTTGTCTATAACGAAAACCGTAAAAATAATTTAATCAAAATGCATGTTCATAAGTAACAACGCTCAATCTCTTAGTACAACTTATCGTACTAAATATAAAAATTTTGTATCAATTTTCTACACGATATCTATCAGAAAGATCGAAATTTACACAGCTATAAAGAAAAGAATAAAAAATGGTGAATTGCCTAATTCAAACCAAACTGATAAAAAATTAAATAATATACCGTCTAAAATTTGTTATGCAAGATATAATTTGATAAACAAAAATAATTCTAACGTAAACATTCCATTCTTTAGTTAATGTACATCGACAGTTGTTCCTGAATAAGCATCCACCTGAAAACCTCCTCGATTTCTTTACAATCGAACGCTGGAAAACCCATCACCTGGAAAATCCGAAAATCATTAATATCCTAATACCGACAAGTTAAAAGTCACTCTACATCCATTCGTAGAGCCCCCGTCGAAAAATACGATCATCATCCAACAATCAACCATTTCGACACCTCGAACACAAAAAAAAAGAAGAGAAGAGAGTAGTAGTCGAACTCGACAAAGAAAAACACTGTCTTGATTCCTTATAGCCACAGACTCCGAACAAAGGATGAGTCGCGCATCGCACCGCGAAAAAAAAAGAAGAAAAAAATGACTTGGCCGCGCGTGTAAAATCGGTTCCATGCCGAGCGCGCGCGCGCGCAAGTCGAAGTTTTATGACACAGCCCGAGTTTACGAGGGACTCTCTCTCTCTCTCGCGACGATAAACATTTTTGTTGGGGGGTGCAACGGCCTTGGATACATCTCGAGGACTATACACTCCTTCTCTCATTCATTGACAAAGTTTTATTATCTATCCGAGCGTGTACATGATCTTACGTAAGAGAATTCCATCGTAATAATTGTAAAAGTGCACAATTATACGCGTCGGTAATTGAATTAGCCGCGAGCTGCTATAATGGCATGCTTTTAAAAATAATGAAACGATTATCCGCGTCTAGACGAACTCGTTAATTACACGTCGCGTTTCTGGCATCAAGCTAATAACCAGTTCGATATTATATATTCGCGGCGCGTCGATGGATTAGGCGTACACTCCGATAATATTTTTTGCGAACTTGGTGTGTCGCGCCGCTCTCGAATTGAATTGTCTTCGGTGTAGGCGCGTGACAGGCATTGAGGGAATTACACGCGAGCAGCGGAGTAGGGTATATTTTATGGGGCGAGCTGTGGACGTCGCTCGCTGTTGTCGTTGTCGTTCGTGTACGTGAGCTCTCCAACTATTTTGCTTTATGCGTCTACGTCTGGCAGTACAACTCGGCAATATCGACTGCGATGACGTTATTTGTTGCTTGCGGAGCGTATATTCAAAAGTTGCAGATGTTACTCACGAAAAAAAAAGCAGCGAATACGAAACTCTGCGTTTTTTTACCTGCAACAGAAAAAAATCGTATGGATGAGTATAAAGTGGTGAAAAAATTCAACTAGAAATATAACATTTTAAAATCGACGTGAAAAGTTTCATTGACAAACTTCAAACGCTTTGAAAAGCGTCGAAAGCCCGTTAATAAAACAGAAGCAAAAAGAGAGCGCAAAGAGAGTCCATTTGAAAAATAGTTCGACAAGGCAAATCCCACATGCTCGGGAAGTTTTGCAGACAGCGTGTCTGCGTTTGCAGTCAATCAGCGCCGCCAATTAGCGCTCCCGCTCTCTCGTCTCTGAAACTGCCCCTTTCGCACCTTCGCCCACGCGGACTCTGCGCGGACAAGCTACGGCTATGGGGACAAAGGGGACCGGAGATTTTCTACGTTTTATTTTGTCGAGCTTCACATGCGGGATGAATATCTTCTGTTTTGCATTTTTGGTGTGTGTCGAATTATGAGTGTAAGAATTTTATAAATGTATCGATTAAAATATACTTCGTGGTTCGTAATTGTTTATTTAGTTAGAGAATAAAAATACGGATAAAATATATTATTTTACGATTCCATATTTCCCTGAATCGAATAGATAAGTCGAAACTGAAAAAGCCTCCATAAATAAGTGGACTATTTAGAATATTTGCCGTCTTTTTACACCAATGATTGTTGACTTGATTATAGATTCTATGTCTTTGTACAAGCCTCCTAGCGACAACTGTACCGAATTGCATAACTCTTTCCCTACATTGTCACACGACTTAAAAAACAAAGTCTTCTATATCCCAAAAAAATGAAGTTTGATCAATGTGTAATTTCGGAATGACCAAACTTTCACATCCCAACATTCTAATCATAAAGTCAAGTGAATACTGCATAAAACATAAGTGCCAATTAAGCGATTGATTCGAAAACGGTAAATCCGCGACCGCGAGCAAAAGTAAAAAAAAAAATCCACCTACAGAATTTCGCAGATGTGGCGCACGCAGCAGCACCTAATACTCGGGCATTCAGCTCGGCCGCAATCTTGGCGTCGCGAAATATTTCATAGTGCGGCGTTCGTTCGTTACGCGCATATAAACAGCAGCGCGCTGCGGAATTAGTTGAGCGCTTTCTCATAGCGCATAATGGGCTTTTCCACGGCTTGCCGCACAAAGGAAGCTGCTGCCGCTGCACGAGTACCTCAACTGTACGACAATGGATGTATTTCAGGCCCGCGTTTCCGAGCAAACAATCGCCCGCGATCCTTTCTTTCTTCTTTCTCTTTCCTTTTTTTTCATTCGCCCAGCAGTAGTGAAATTCGGAGGGTTAAGTGAATTAGAAGCGGTTAAGCTTTTGTTGCGTACAAGCTGTTTTGATTATTCGGCTGTGCTGGTATTTATAGGGATTATTATAGTCGCGCATGCTGTTGTTGGGGGGAAGTTCGAGGTTTGGAAATTTAATGCGGTAATGTCTGATATTTATCTGCATACGTAAAAACGAAAAAGATATGTCGTATCGTTCATTTAATTATATACAATGTCTGAGGTATACAGTAATTGTGATTGAATGACAAACAATAAATTATAAAATTTGTAAATCATTTAGCGAAATGAGACAAACGAAAGGAACGAGCGAACGTTAATTAATCGTACGCATCGTTTCCATGGCGAGCATAATTTATCCTAATGTCGAAGTTACAAATCGAGAGCAAGTAATTCCCCGAGGCAATAAATCTCCGGAGACCAGCATCATCGGCGATTTTTCCACGGACCTCGCGATTGCACTTAATTAGCTACCGCGTCCGCAAAGAGAGAAACCACCCCCTCATTAAAAATCCACATCTCGGCACGGTAGAGATAAACGCATGATTGACGCGATTCTTTTCCCAATCGACGTTCTCTTTCCCCTCTTCTTTCTGTCAAAGTGTGACGTCAGGGGTTTTTTTTTGCCCCCATTTCCGAGGCACACTTTTGTCTGGAGTTTTTTTTTCTCGATTACGTTTTTTTTAGATTGGAAAACGTGATTTTTTGTGTGTTAAAGCTGTGCCTTTGTGTTTTGATTGAAGCATTGACTTCGTAGCTAGCGGACAAAGGAGAGCATTGATCTCAAATAATTTCTCTCGTATACTTAGCATTTTATACATGGAAAACTATTCACGCAATCGTAACGTAAAAGAGAAAAAAAGGTGCGAAGGAATATACTTTTCGATTTTCCCGACGAGATTACTTTCCGCGAGCAATAAAAAAAGAAGCTAAGACTGGAAGTAACAGCGTCATCTCACCTTACATCGTCGTCGTCGTCGTCGTGGCAGCTTAGAATGAAAAGCCAAGAAGGCTGAAGAGGAGGCGAGCAAACCACCGATCGCTCGAAGAAGCGAGCGGCCGCTTTATCTGGCGTAAACATTAGCACAAAAGCCTCGGGCCTCGTTACCTCACCTCACGTACGTGCGATGCGTGCACCTTTTTTTATTCTCTCTCTTTCTCTCCCTCACTTTATTCGCTCGCCCGCGCTGAATGAAACTGACACTTTGAAGCGCTTCTTTTCTTTAGGGTTTGGATTTTCTAATATTTCCAGATTGGTTTTTCAGTATAATGTTTCGTGGAAGAATATATATAGAAATCATTAATAGATGTCGAGTTGGATCTTTAAATCCTTAAAACGAAGAGAAATGGAATATTACAACAGAATCTATAAATATTGTTTATTTCTCAGTAAGCGTATTTTCTACGTATTTGAGATTCGATTGCAGTTATAGTTGCTATTCTGCACAAGCCATCTACAAGTCGAACGTCAATTAGCACATCTTTAGTACCTCGGTCGAAGCATTAGCACTCCCAATATTTCCCCAATCGAGTACTCGTAAAAAACAAAGAAACATTCGGAGCTAGTCGAGCAATAATTAGCGCTTGGCGATATCTCGACTAACGGTGAAGTCGTCGTCGTTTTTGCGCTAAAATACGAAAACACCTCTGCGCGAATAATTACACATCGTTCGGTAAACTTTTCGATTTGACTGGAAGGGAATCGGGAGACACGGGGATATTAAGTGCGCACGCGAGGCTGAGAGAGCGGCTTTTAATGCGATGTACCGATACACACACACACACACACACACACATACACGACATCCGCTTATAGCTGCGCTCGCGTCCCTTTTCCACTATACACGTATACCTTGAGCGTGCAGTCGAGGGACTTGGATGCTATTCAAGCGGGGATTACGTGTTACTTCATGTGAATATTTTTTCGCTGCTTGAGAATTATCGCCCTTCGAGTACTGATGAATCGCCTTTTTGTGCTCCATCGACACAGCCAAATCTGCACTTGACTCTCTTTTACTTTTTTTTGCAAAGACTGCATTGAATGGCTTTTTGAATAGCGCAATATCTGCAATATCTGCGTCTTCTTTGTTGTTTCATGTTTCTGGTTTTTGTGTGATCAGTTAATATTTATTGAAATGTTATTCTACAAAAAACATCAGAAGTACAAAGAAACACAAATGATCAAAATAGTATAATAATCCAACTAAACTATTTCAAATTAATTATAGCACGAAAATATAGTTATTTTACTTCGTAGAATTCATTTTTCGATTGCAGTTCTGTTATTCCGCAAGCCATACCTAACGACATAGGGTCTTACTAATATAAAAAACAGTTTTAATTGGTTAAATTATAGAGTAGTCACCGAAGTATCCCGTAAAAACGATTGAATTAAGTGCGAAGCTAAGCGAATCAATCGGCAGGCAGTGAAAGTAACGGCCACTCGATGTGTATCAGCAAGGCAACGCAATCAAATTAGTTAGCTACTAATAACTTTCACCAGACGTATGCATGAAAACGAATCAATTCCGTCTCACCTCTTCCTCTTTCGCATCTCAACGTCCATCGCCTCGTCCAGCGCAATCTCCGCTTCTCTCTCTCAATTTCTACGGGACGCATTCCGAATCCGGCGGCGTGAAATTAATTACTTCGCCGGTTAATTATGTGACATTTATCTCCACGCTACATCTAGCCGAGCGCGAGGAATGCCAAGGGGATAGGAGTCTAGTGCTCGATCTCGCAGTGTGCGTGCCACGTGCTTTTAAAATCTCGTCTCCTCGCGCAGCTGCGTACACCTGAAAGAGCTTTTTGCGCTTGCTAATTGCTCTCAGCCATTTGCGAGGATTCGCGAGGAAAAACTTTTTTTTTGTTCGTTCTGTTGACTATTTTCCAATTAAAAGTATTAAACTCCTTATCAAAATGTATGTTTGACATTCCCCCTTTTGTTCAAGCAGTCATTTCAGTTATTACGTCCCGTTGTATTTCCGGACTCCATAGTGAAGTCCTAAAAATACGGAATCGCAGATACATAAAAACTCTCACGTGTAGACAAAGAAGCTTCGATTTCTCTGGGACTCGTTAACCCACTTGAGAGAGTGGCGAAAAAGAAGCGACGCGCTAATCTGGGATCTCGTCGCGCTCACAATGGGCCTCGTTGCTGCAGTTGCTCGCGCCTCCACCGCTACGCGCGCAAGAAAGTGCAAAGTCTAACCCAGATACTCAGCCGTGAAAGACGCTCTTTCATTCCGTGGCTGTGGCTTTAA
>JAWWMK010028632.1:0-14822 GCA_035047105.1 Galeopsomyia nigrocyanea
TCTCTCTCTCTCTCTCTCTCTCTCTCTGTCTCTCTCTCTCTCTCTCTCTCTCTCTCTCTCTCTCTCTCTCTCTCTCTGCTCGCCTCCTTGCGTGCGTGTTACATTCGGGGCCAGACTGCTGCTGCTGCTGCATGGAGGCTCGTGTTACACAAACTATAAGGCAGCGCGCCTCTCTTTTCGGCGATAAAGAAGCAAGAAAACTTTTCGGCCTACCCTTCTACGGCGGAGAAAGGGTAATCGCGATAACCGATAAGCTAATTTCCGGTTCCCATTGATCGTCGCGTGCTATTGTTGATCCTACCCCTCGTTTTTTGTTCTTTCTGCGCCAATATTTCTTCTATCGAGTAGCGTTATGCTAATTTTCACTCCAAAGCAAAACGATTGAACGGCTTTTACGTTTTTGGCCAGTATTCAGCTTGGAATTCTCGCACAAACAAGCAACAACAAAAAAACTGCGATAAATAGAGAATGATTGATCGCTGCAGCATCATAGCGCGTCATCAATCAACTGGATTTTCAATTCATGTATTCACGATCTGCGATTTCCGGTGGACTATTACAAATTTATCAAAAACATTCAACGCCAGTAAAAGCGTTTGGAATTTGACGCCGCTTGCAGCGGGATAAATGTTTATATCGGGAACGCACTACGGACCATTGGACTCCTCGTTTTTTCTCCCTCGGCTTCGTTGCTTTTTTTTTGTGCGCGCCAAGCGGCTCCACAACCTTTTTCTTTTTTTCTTTTTTTTCGCGGGTCTTACGCGAGAGCCGCGCGGCTATTAAATCATATCAAGTTCAGCCGGCAATTATTTAGGAATTAGCACTACCCTCTGCGCTTGCGCGTATTCGAGCATTTCCCGATCGCCCCAGCCTGCGAGAGAGAGAGAGAGAGAGAGAGATGCTCTAATACCCAACGAAGAATTCAGTTAATCGCTTAAATGGACGGCTTTTTTCCTCTCTCTCTCTCTCTCTCTCTCTCTCTCTCTCTCCTCGACCTTTTATCCACTTTTGAATGGACTTCTACGGGCTATTATCCTAATCATATGTGCACTTCCAGAGGATTATTAGGATTCCCCTCCAAATTTTAATCCTTCAATTAAAGAGGTATTATTTTAAATCGTTTATTCAACAAAACACAACCGTCCATAATATTATTTATTACTTTTCATATCAAACTTTTACATGTCTTTCAAATGTCATCCACTGATAATTATTTGTTAGTTGAAGATTACAAATCAAGTGAAAAATTAACTGCAGATAACCGTTACTTATAAAAAAGAAGAAAAGCTTGCAGATAAGAAAGATTATAGGTTAATTAGGCAGAGGAGAAAAAAAGTGCTTGCATCAGTCAAAAAGAAAGAAAAAAAAAGTGCAAGAGGAAAAAAAAGAAGGATCGATGCGCGCGCGCGCAAGAGAGAGAGATATGCGGTGGTCGAGTCGAAGTAAGGTATATAGCTTTGGCTTTCCTTCCCACCACCTCAGCATCTCCTTCAAACGCGGCCACAGTGCCACTTTTTTTCGGTGTTTTTTTTCTTCTTCGGGTGGTTTTTTTTCCCGCGCGCGCATCAGCTCCCCCGGACCTTAGCTTATCAAGACATTTTTATGACTAAGACGTTTTCTTTTCTTTTGGTCTCCTTTCTCTCAGCTGAGGCCTGACACTTTCGTTAACCTCTTATGAATGATGGACCGACAGTAGCTCGAAAAGCAACTCTATTGGAGCTTCTTTTCAAGGACTCTCTAGCTACTTTTCTTTTGTCTTTTACGAGCATTACCCGTCACTCTTACTTGCGAACCTCTTTGAACACTATAGATTGCGTTCTCCATCTAATAAAACTCGTCACGAAATGGCAGAGTATATATTTGTGATTGATCGGAGAGCGAAACTGTTAAGGTACATAGTTTAGACTGGAATAATTGAAGGTTTAATTGACGAATGGCCGCGCGGGAGAGAGAGCTAGCAAAGCTGTATATATATATATAGGTGTCGCAAGGCAATCAGTTGCAAAAGCGTAATGGAAAGGCTCTTTTTTTACGAATCCCGGAGCGATGCGCTATCCGGTTCCCGAAAGTATCGTATATCCTCTATTAGCCGGGCTGCGCTTGTATTTTATTACGCGCTGCTCGCACCACCACCACCGCCACATACGGGCGGAAGCGCACGACGTTACAAAACGCTTTTTCTCTCCCTTTCTCGCGCGCTCGCGGGGGCGCGTTCTTTCTCTGCGGCTCCTTCTTTTCTCTGCTCGTTCGCGTAAAGCGTCTAGTTGAATAACGCGCTCGAGGGAGAGAGTGAAAAAAAAAGTATTGAACGAAGCCGCCGCGCTTTTAACCGCGGAATTGCGCGAGTGCACGCCAGAGGATTCAATGAACGCTCGGTAATTGATACGCCTCGGCAAATGAAAATTTAGCGAGCTGCGCCTGTATTTTCCTCTTGGATGTATCTACCCGCTGGGAGAGGACCAAGTGTATTTACTCGATGGGCTATACGTATAGGGTCGTAGCTCTATCTGCCTTTTTTTAAGCCATTATCGCTGTTCACGACGGTAATCACATCTTTTTTACACCTTGTTTGCGCACGTAGATTCAGAAGAATGAAATAAAGTAGAACTCAACGTAGAAATTAAAGAAAACATGACTTATATTCTTTAATGTACAAAGGTTGAAAAGTTACGTAAAAACTTGTTTAAAAAGCGTGTCTGAATGTATTGAATGTTCGTTGGCGACTGTGAAAAGATGTGTCAACAGTAATTCATGTTGAAAACAAACGATAAATATGTAGATATGTAACTGTTTTGTAAACAGTGTGAATTGCTGTTAATGAACAAATGAAAATGTGAAAATGTGTTCGAATGTACTGTGTGTTCTTCGTTCAATCTCGAACACACCTGTATCGGATACAATACATTAAGAGTAGCGGTCGCGACTCGCATGCGAGTAGGCCTGCAGGCGCGCCGCTACACTATGCAATATACATTGGCGTTTTTGGGCTCCTCCGAAAGTGTTTCATCGTCTTTATTGTTTCCACGCGTAATGTAATGATGTATCTGATACGAAAATCAAAAGTCGAGATTACCATCTTTCATTTAAACAAAGTTTCAATTCAATTGATGCAGTTTTGAGAAAGTTATTTGAAAAATAAGATTTTTTCATTGTCGTTTTCTCGGACATCTTTTTGTCTCATCAGATCATCTTTTTATCTTAGATCGTCTTTGTGTACAGCGAGCGCGTGCGCGAGGGCTACGCACTCAGAAGTCCAACAAAAAGTATCCGATACTTTTGGGACTTTTAAGATATTTTGAATACTTTGAAAGTATTTTTCAGAGATTAGACCCCGACCAGACGGGACTTTTCGAAATACTTTTGAGACTTCGGAATACTTTTGAGACTTTGAAATACTTTTAGAGACTTTAATGTCTCTCGGACCGATAGGGACTTTTCGAAATACTTTGAGATTCTTTTAAGACTTTCCAATACTTTTACAGACTTTTTTACTTTTACTGGACTTTTGAGATTTTATAAAACTCTGACGCATTCATCGAGATTCTATGCATGAAATTTCTTAATTATAATAGCTTATTATTGTTTATAACATATTCATAACAATTCCATTAAATATATGATTTATCGTAAAATTGTATATTTATTACATACATATCTGTTTCTAAACTCATAATCGATATTCGATGGTTCGCAATGCCAAAATACTTTGAAATTTTTGGCCGGACTTTTCAAGACTTTTTCAAATACTTTTGAAGACTTTTGCGTACTTTTGGCTTTTAAATGGAAATCTCAAGATTTTTAAGCTTTTTCACACATTCAATCATGCTTTCGAATGAAATTTCAGAATAAAATTTTAATAAATATGCAACTAAATAATTTTATTAAATGATTTATTAATCAATTATTTAATACGACTATAAATTTGTTAAGCTAATTTTTACGTATGCATAATAGTATAATCCGGAATTTTTGAGTCTTAGTTCAAACGTACGGTCAAGTGAATAGTTATTAACAATTTAAATCAATAAATTTCGATATCTCAGATACCATACTTTTACCAACGAAGATAGAAGCTTAAGCGTCTATCTTCGTTGCTTTTACAGTCATTCCTACTTTTTAATTACCATTTTTTTTGTGCTTTTCAGGATTTAAGCAAATTTCGAAATAATAGGAAACTTTCCAGATTTTTCAGCGTTCAACTACGATTTTTAAAGAATGTTACAGCGGAATTTCATAATCAATCAAATTATTATAATAGTGATCTACAACAATTGAATGAGTTACAGATAATTTTTACAATCATTGAATCCAACGTTAATCATAAAATAATATTACATTTAGGTTAAGGTCAAGTAGGACAAGATAAATAAAAAATCATGCAGATTTCAGTGTATAATGGTTTTTAATTATAAATAGTAAATAATAAATACATTGATAACATTAATAAAGATTAATGTTATCAATGTAACTAACGATTAGTACTAGATCAATCTATTTTTTTATATTTTACATTCTTTACAGTATATATTTTTATTCTTGCTAAAAATCTTGCACTAATCATATTAAGCGATTGCACATAATAAAACAAAATATAACTGTTTTTATCTTATACTTGAAACGTCATTGGAATTCACGATAACTGTTACGTAGCTAAGTATTGGAGAGCACTGGATGGATTATCTGGAGTTGGATTCTAGAAAAATAACTTTGAAAAATAACTCATTGTCAGTCAGTTCCACCTGCTCAGCGGTATGCGGATTGTACAGCTCGCCCATCGAATTTTCATATCTTAGTTCACCATTATAAGAAATCTAAGGGTGATTGTAACCTTGAAAGTTTTATACATTAGGCACATGCTGAGACAAATGAGTTAGTGGTGGTTCATAGCTGTGTTGTGGGCTAAAAGATTGTTGTCTCGATAGAGTGTAGGGTGCGTGAGCACCTTTCGAAGCTATGTGATTATTTGCATGATTGACCCCAGATGTACTCGGTAATAATGACCTGGTTGAGGATGATCTTGATAAATCGTGAGCAATGTCCGGAGATGACTGTTTTGGAATCGCTTGCTCAAGAGAATTTTCTTGCCTCAAATCATCGGGTCCGTTTATTTCCTCGGAGACTGGTGCTGTAGCTTGCTTCTTGCTTATTGAGATTGATTATCTAGCAATGGTTTGTCCATACACCGTTTAAAATGCTTCAGGAAGTTACTTAGGCACCAATTACCACCTGCTTTTGTTATCAATATATTCCCATTGCAACAAGAGCCCGACAATGACGCTTGCCTAATACCATTTTTTCCTTCAATCACGTCAACTACAGTTACGTCCTTCAATTTAATCTTCTGCTCCGGAGTTAACTTGGACTGAGAGTTGGCTAATTTTTGCATCAGTCGAGGTGCTTCCAAAGTCTTGGCATCGACTTCACCAGATGTGTTTCCCATAGCCGCCATTTCTTCGTCAGTGTATAGCTGCTCTTCGTAACTTTGACGTCCACCACTTTTTCTTTGAGTGAGAGCTCGAGGAGCTGTTGGTACTTGTGATTTCCATATCGTTGAGCGTCCGCATACATACAAACTTATACAATCGTCTCTTTGTGTAGCGCGCGCCCTCTACGTACAATATACACTGCACGGAATCTAATTCGTGACCCGCGAAGTTCAAAATCGTAATTGATTTCGTCGATTCAGCATCCGGTAGCACCAAACGAGGTTAGATCAAGGTGTTATTCTCGTGAGTTGTCCACGATCTAACGATCCATCAATCTATTTGGTGCCGATCGATGCTCAATCCATCGAAATTAATTACGATTTTGAACTTCGCGGGTCGCGAATTAGATTCCGTGCAGTGTACGTATAAAACATCATTGTCACCAATACCAATCGAATCGCACAATACGGTCGGTCGAGCTAAGCTGCGGGTATCGGTAAACTCACAATTGTCAGTACCTACAACCTACAAATATGCACTCGAGACTAAAACTGATGAGCTGTTCATTTCGCCGAAATCAGATAGATAATATATGACATGAATGTTTATGATCCTTGTACCGTGAGTGAAATCTCCCCTTTCCTTTCACACACCTTTCAAGAAAGGTAAAACTGTCATGCGAGTAGGTTTCAGAGACTGTTTTCAAATCAATTTTTAGAACGCAATCAACGGCAAGCAAGTGCACGGAAATTAATTTCGATTGTGACTACGACGCGCGAATTTGGAACTATACATAAGACAACGTGCCAGAAAGACTCATTCGTTGCGAATAACACATCGCCCGATCCGTTTCTTATCAAATTCGAAATTGGCGCGTCGTTGTCACTATCGAAATTAATTTCCATGCACTTGCTTGCCATTGATTGCGTTCTAAAAATTGATTTGAAAACAGTCTCTGAAGCCTACTCGCATGACAGTTTGGCCTTTCTTGAAAGGTGTGTGAAGAGAAGGGGGAGTGATATTAACACTTTTTCGCTTTTCATTCGTTCTTCATGAAATAATCGTTATAAAGTAAGGTGGACCCAATTCAGGACTATACCCAATTGTGGACAATTGCTTAGATTTTGCGCTAACGCGTGTTATATAGGAGTATGACGCTGTGACATTATGTTCGTACTATCAAGTAATGAATTTTCCATAGAATCCAATCAGCCCCGAAGATTAAATCGGTTTTGCAGCAGGCTTCTTGTGTTTAGATGACACCATTTTTCAGCCCTTCGACTTTTCCTTCGGCGAATATATGTCATTTAAGTTAGTCTAATATATTTGAATATGAAACAGCAATACACCATTCGATTCGTCTTCTTTTACCCTTTCAAAAGTTTTCGTCAGAAATTTCCTAGCGTGTAAATAAGCCAAATGCTGCCCCAATTACTTTTGTCTTTCGATTGCACCCAATTGGGGACTAATGGATTATGAATAAACATCACAACAATGTTTTTTCATGTTCCAGTTTTGAATTTTTGTGCATAGTCAAAGACAAAACTTGCCAGTGAGTCGAAATAAATTTACGTATTCCACTTATCAATGATAAAATATCGATTTTCGTTATATTTTTCAACATCAATGTTTATGCTCAACTGTTACATTATCGCATCGTACTAATTAACTTATATAGTACTTGAAATGTAGAAAATATTGATATTGTAACTGACTGATACGTATTACGCATAATTTTAAATTGGGTCCCTGTCTTTTCATGCCAAAAAAAAGTAGTTTCATTCAAAGTGCGTTAAATCCGGCTAGCTATCATCAAAAAAATCATGCGACGGCTCAATTTAAAGCTGCTTTCATAAACTTTAAAATGATGTCCCGCACGTTGAAAAATTCATTAAACCAGATACGGCTATTTGCGC
This sequence comes from Galeopsomyia nigrocyanea, assembly GCA_035047105.1. Taxonomy (NCBI): domain Eukaryota; kingdom Metazoa; phylum Arthropoda; class Insecta; order Hymenoptera; family Eulophidae; genus Galeopsomyia; species Galeopsomyia nigrocyanea. Next base: position 7,343 of record JAWWMK010028632.1, read on the forward strand.
TTAGTAGTCCCAAATTGTGTTCACTTACCTTTCGTGTAACTGTTTTAACCGTAATCAGATTTGTTTAAGGGGTAAAAGAAATCTGATAATCAGTGCCAGACGAAAAGAAGGCAATGTAATAAAATGGGAAACGATAGGTTGTGTGCGGTGTAACGCAGAGAACGATCGAAGGGTCTAACGTAATAAATAAACGAGCAGGTCAATTATCGAGAGCGCGGAACTATCCGCAAAATGGATACGTCAAGGAAGAGCGAGTCGGGCAAAACAAAGAAGAAAACACAGTAGCAGCGAGGAGGGTCAGCTCGTCGGCAAACAGCGCGTATATATATATAAAAAAAAGGGGGAAGAAATCGCAGACGGGCCGGGCATCTCTGCGTCTTTCTTGCTCTCTCTCTCTCGTACATGCGATCGGAAATTCTCGGTAAAGAGGATGTGTGTGCGAGTAGCCGGAGCTAAGCTCGAGGGCCGCGATATCCGCAGAGCGAGCGAGCGCATGAGGCGGCGGGCCTTTATGGCTCGGCAGTTCCCTAATTTCGTCCCCGCGACTTTCCGCCCTGGCGTGCCCGCCGAACCGCGTCGTCCACTAGATACGACTAGAATCTCCAATTCGCCTTACGAGCTTGTTTTCAGCAGCGTGCCTGCAACGCAGCCAGCTCTCGCTTGATTTTGCCAAATGTCAACCAGCTGATTTTTCCACCCACCCACCCACAGACACACACACACACACAGCTGTACTTTATGCGTGCACGATCTCGAGCAAAACTTTCCCAAGAGCATCGTTTTCTTTGTTTCGTTCTTTCGTCATTGTCCACCGCGCGCGTTTCGCTCTAAAATTTTATCGCTATCAGTTTCTCCACCGCATTATTTTACTATACGTATAAGCAGTGGAAAAACTCGTGGATACAATAAATATCGGAGTTGCCGCGAGTGAAAACGCTTGCTGCGAGTGAAGCCGTAATCATGCATTACGAGTCAATAGCGCTAAAATCCGCGGAGAAAATGAAAGTGCGAATAATAAGAGCTGCGGGCGCGTGAGTGCAATGGAAATGCGGCTGCGCGATAAAGTGGCAGCAGCAAGTGTCGATAAAATACGAAACGCCGACACTTAAACGTGCCTCGGAAGCTATTCTCATTCTCTTCATTCTCCTCTTTGTGTCTCTCTCTCTCGCTCTCTCTCTCTCTTTCTCCTATTTCTCGCTTTATTCTCACTTTCGGTGAAATTTTCAAAGCTACACGCCCCTCTGCAGTAGTGCAAGCAGTGCGAGCTCGCTCTTGCACCGAATTATGTGGCTTGAAATTGCCAGGAAATTCGCGGTGGTGTACGTATAGCCCCCCGAGCACCAAATCGCTGAGCCACGAGCGTAAACGTTATGTTGGCACACCGATAAAAAAGAGAGAGAGCGAGAGCTTGTTGCTATAGCACTCGAACACTGAAATTGAGATTGCTTGCGCGTTATACGTCTTTATTTTTTTAGTGTGTCAGCAAAGTTGCTTTTTTTATTTATTTTAACAATCACACGGGTGTAAAACTCTTTTATAATACAAGTAAATCCTTTATTTTTTTTTACATTGATGACCTTAGTTTTTTTCAATCGAGACGTTGAAAGTCATGAAGTGAAACAACATCTCGATAGGCTAATTAAAAAACAAAAAAGTCATTTTTGATCCAAAGGTCTTATATCAAAGAAATTCCCTACCATATACGATAATTTTCTGAACGACTCGAGCGTTACACGCTCGCGAAGCAGGAGAGAAAGACATTGTTAATAGGGCAAGTAGGTAGCAGCCGCAACAAGTCAGCCGGTGTGTATAGTTTATAGGTTGCCGGTCGTCGTCCGTCGTCGTCAGGACGGAAATTGAGGCGGCATAATATTTCTTTTTTTTTTCTTTTTTTTTGGCGAGGCGCTACAATTATTATAGGTACAGGGCTTGGCTGTCTCAGCTGTTGGCTGTTGGCATATACGCAATTATCCTGTCTCGCGGGGCGTAATCTATAGTTGGCGCTCTATATCTCGCGAGGAGAATCTCGGGGCCTCTGTCATTAGGGGCCAATATTTTTAGGACTGCCAATTGCCGCCGCGCTAATTACCTCGCGAACGTTAGCTGCAAGCTTCGAGGGGAAATATATAAGACACAGCAGGCTGGTCTTACGCGCGCGCACCGATTACGTCTAAGATTGAGCGCACGCACTCGATCTTGCGAGGAAATGACGGCACACGTCTAGCTACCGAGTTAAAGAGGGAGAGACGAGCCTAGTGTAATGTATAAATCACTCCGAATGTGCTATAGTGTTCATCAATTACACCACGACAAGCCTGTCACACGAGCATATCTTTCCACTGTAACTCTCATTCAAATTTCAAACGTTCTAAACGGGATTATCCTCCTGGATGCAGTTTTAGCGTTGCGTCGCGCGCGTAATAATCGAATGCGATACTTGCAGTTATACGAGAGATACCAATCTACCCTACTCGTAGCCTTCGTATAATGATTTCTCCTTACCTTCCGCGCGGTTCCCGAACGCAAGTGTTTATTTTCCTAGAAGATTTAGAGCTTGCAGATATACCACGAGCAAATACGTCATATACCACGAGCTGTGTAATAACAATTTTTTTCCTCCTGCCGTTGTCGTCGTTGTTGCTCAAAGATCCTTATATAGAACGCACCGGTTGCACGCGCACGTATAATCGCTAGTTTGGTAAAAGACGCAATAGCACAAGCAGTCGTCTCTCTCTCTCTCTCTCTCTCTCTCTCCGGGAGCGTAGCAGCTGTAATTAAATCCGAACTAGGAAAGTCGAAGGAAGGGGGGAGCAGCAACTTAATTGCCGCGTGACATACCTGAGAACGAGGGACTTTTCGAGGATCACACGCTGCCCCGATGTTAAATCGACTTATTACGTTTAATAAAGGTGATTGGGGCGCAAACCCCCTTCTCCGACTCGCATAGGAAGCTGCTCTAAGTGAGTTTGAATCGTATGATTATACAAGCTAATTGCCAACTTTGATTTTCTCCCCCCCCCCCCCCCCCTTTTATTCTTACATTTAAACCTACGATTTGCGTTTGAAGAGTTTTAATTTGAAGATGCCTGTTGCAGATAAATTAATAAGCAAGAAACAATCGATAATCACTCGTGTAAATAGAATGTAACGCTGAACGTGCAAGCAGCCATTGAACAGTAGATCTAATATTTACAGGGAGCTATTATAATTAGATTGTTTGCGTTCGATTAAGATCTCTCCGATAATGCAAGCCAAGATCGAGGGGTCAAAATGCATTAAGCTAATGCATCTGTGCACTAGCGATCCCCAGTTTTAATGCGATTATTAGCGTAATGGAGGAGTTAGTTACTAGCAGTCAGTGGGATAAGACTTGATTAGACTAATCGATATACCTTGCGAGAGTAGTCGAATATACTACCCCGTTATATTCGGTTATATTTCATTATCGCCGATGCGTCGCGTCGCATCACTTTGTATTGCACATCAATTGTATCGCATTGCTGCCTCTCGCGTCAGCGACAAGGCTCTTTTGAACCACAGAGTCCGCTATATTAAAACTAAAAAGCGAGCAGTTAAAATGCAGCTAGCTTTTAAATTGAAATTAAAATGAGAGTGAGAGAGAGAGAGAACCAGCATTATTAAATAAATTAGACTTGGACTTTTCAAGCAAGCAAGCTTTTAATTAAATTTTTAATTAATATTTATTAGGCCCCGGCTTCTATTCATCTTTAATGATAAAACGAACGCGGAGAAAACAAAAGAAGCGTATAGTCGGAGCAGCAGCGCCGTGAGGCCACGGAGCGCGAATAATAGGCAAACAGGGAGAACGGACGAGGAAAAGTTGGATTGCAGGTGTGCGAGCCACGCCACGCTGGCCAAGTCACGGTCTCTATCGCGTACTGCGGCGCGGCGCGACGAAAAAAAAAAACAGCGAGAAGCGAGAGCAAAAAAAAAAAAAGATGAGCGATTTACATAATGCAATGTCTGCACGGCGTCTTCGCGCGCGCGCGCGCGCGAGTGCCCGAGGGCATTATTACGCTCAGAGCCTCGCGCCCCGAAAAACCCACAGCGATATTTTATATCCTCGCGCGCGTGCGAACAACGCCAGAAAAAAAAGAAAAAAAGTAAAAGGATAAAAAAAAACACGCAGACTTTACGCGATAACTCCATTATATGCGCTCGTCGCTCGTTTGATATTCGCGCGCGCTCGCCCAGTGTGTAATCGTTTTATGGGCCGCGGCTGCTCGTTACTCGCCCAACGCGATTAAGTGATTCCGCGCCGCATGCGTTTGCCGCCGCCGCCGCATGTACATGCGATTTCGACGTTCCTGCGGATTTATGACCTTATATCACCGCGCTTATCACTTTCTTGTCCTTGCCTTTTATATTTTTTTCTTTCTTTTCTTTTTACCAGCGTCGTAGTAATCGTCGAGCAGAGAATGATAATGCCGACACGGCAAATCTGCAATTTTGTTCTACTGCAGATTAATCAAGCAATTAAAGTTACAGTAGTAATTTGAGAGTGAAATAGGGCGAGCGGAAATTTGCATGATAACAGCACCAAAACTATCACCAGTAAAGCTTGACATTATACGGATGAAAGATAATTTAATCTTTCGAGTGGCAGTAAACTCACATTCGAATATCCGTGATCTCTAATTCTTACTTTACAATGCAAATTGTTCTCTTATTGTGAGAAATGGAAAAAAATGCAATTAAAAAACAATTCAAAAGTAAAATACAACTGATGAAACCGCATATTATGATGCATACGAAGCAAAGTAACTAATTTTTCCAACTTCATTATCTTATAATTACGTTTGTGTAAATACATATGTAATTATAAAGTCTAATAGTTATACAAATCATAAGATGATTAGTTTATGGGCTAATTAGCGCACAAACAAGTATTTTAGAAATAATAAAAATTTTATTTTACAAACATCTGTATGAATGCACAATGAAACAAAAAAAACCACAATAAAATGAGTGAAATACCATTATCTTGAATTTTACGTGCATCTTTTTCATGAGCGTGCATAAGTCAGGTGTAAGTGATAAATGAGGGAGATTCAATGTGAGACCAATCAACATTCTCGTCCTAGCCGTAATCTTTCTTTCTCCTCGTCCCCACGTCTCGTTCAGCTCGTCTTTAATCTTTATTGGTCGTTTTTTCCTTCTTCTGTCCAGCATAAATCTTTATAGTCTTTGATTTTTCTTTTATTCACCCAAAAACTTCCTATACCCAATTCAATCTTCGATCGTGCAGCATACAATTGAGCTCGACAACTTGCCCGGAATTTTAAAGTTGTGATGAAAAAATACAAACTTCGATGTTTTGTAGATTAAACTATTATTAATTAAATATAATATTGTAGTATTTACAAATTATTTTCAAATTTTCAAGTTTTCATAAAAACCCTGATTTTACCAGGTCAGATTATTGTTCCGTTTGTTCACTAGACGAATATTAGCACGCTGAGCGCGAACCGATATTTTAGCGAGTTTTATTATGAATACATGTCGATATCAATGATATCAATACAAGATTTTCTTGAAATTGCTAATGTGAAATAATGATATGATCATCATTTGATGAATCATAGCAATAGCGATATACCACGTAACCATAATGCATTGGTATATAGCCTTGACTCTCAGCTTATGATTTAGACCGCTAGTTGCGTTGAAGATAAGTTTTCCGATCCCAAGTTTCACAATACCAAGTTTCATGGGTACTTCATAACACAATGTACCAGCGACCCATCGTTATGTTAGGGCCGTTATTCATTCACAATCAGTGCAAGTGCACATGCGTGGAGTGCTTATAAAAATAAAATGCAAAGATAACATTAAAAATGTTTTTTTTATATATTTGACGATTTTTAAGTAAACATTTCCATTTTTACACGCGCGTATACAGATTGCAAGTGAAAAAAAATTGATGTTAATGATGATTAAATTCTGTTTCATAATTTTGAAGGTTTTATTAAAAGCTTTTACATTACACGTAAAATACGAAAATAAATAAATGTTTATTTTCTATTTGTACGTGTACCTCGCGCGCGCACATGACTGTAGAACGAGCCAAAGACCGGATATGATAATTATGAGAATTACGACTGCTTTACGAGTCGGCGAGAAGATCTTGGATCATGCTGGAAAGCGTATCGGCGTTCTAAGTAGTAGTCTAATTTTGTGTGTATTATATATCTTGAATAATAATAATTTTTAACTTGCTGCTTCATGTCAAAGTATCTTAAATGTGCCAAGGGTATTGGATCTGATTGTAACAAAAATAATGAAATACGAAGATATAGCAGACCAATAGTCTTACAAGTTAGTATTTATAATTTGTAATTTTATCAAAATTTTCACTTGATAAATAATCAACAACGTTTTAATGTTACAGCATTTTCTTTTGTATCGGGAATCCGACGAAATTTGTAAAGAATCAGACGAAGCTCCAGCTGAAATAAAAGGTATAAAGTTTCGCGAAAGATGAGAGTGTTTATCAGGCTTCTTACATATTTTTATGTATGAAAAGAGTTTTTGAATTTAGAAGCAGAGAGGCGATCCGAAAATGTGACACTTTCCTTATTTGAAGCACAAAAGTCAGCTATCTACATTAAAAACTAATTCAAATTTTTAGCTTTTGGAAATCTTAAATCCGAGATTAGTTGTTGATGGCCACACTCGCCCTGGCTGTAGGAAAGTGCATAAAAAAGATATTTTAGAAATGACAGTTCCTTCATTTAGTTGGAGAAATAAAAACAATCCATCTTTTTTATTGGTTAGTACTAATTGTTTTTCTTAATATGATACTTTCAGAAAACTAAATGAAAATTTATTGATGTTATTTTAGGGTATCTTTACACCAAATAATTACGCTGTATCTAAATGTTATATGCCTGTTGAATCTACTGTCATAATGATTTTCATATTTAGTATAATTTGCCTAACTGTGTATATATGATATATAGGTCGAGTGATTTTTGCAATTAGTTCAGGAAACGATGATACTGTGTAAAACCATGTAGAAATTTTGTATGAATAAGCTTTTTAGAATGCATATAATTTTTCTTGTATATCTACCTAAAAATATTATGTTTAAGTAAATGTTGATTAATGTTTAATTTTTATAAAATAAAGTCGTGACAAAAAAATTTATATATAAATGAAATTGTTGCATTATAAGAATTATAATTATGTTATAAAATTTTGTGTTACAAATCAAATTATTTACTCAAATGAATGAAAATCATGTTTGAAACAATAAAATTTATTTCAAGTCGAATTTGAAGTCATTATTTTTTATTATATTTTAATGACAATCAAAAATGTAATTTGGATGTTGAAGGTTAAAATGGTGTTTAGTTATCATTACTGCACTAATGGCATGCTAGGGTAAAGGCACTAGTAGTCGGCCACTTAAGCGATCAGTGTACTAGTAGTCGGCCATTTAACCTTATACAGTTCT
>JAWWMK010028653.1:0-14806 GCA_035047105.1 Galeopsomyia nigrocyanea
CGCTGCGTTTATATATATATCGATCTATTTTCACACATCATCTTTGCGTGTAGCCAATAATGATGATTAAATATGTATGAGCGTTTTCATGATAAATAACTTCGATGACGATGAATATGCAATCGTGCGAGTATGAGGATCTGTCTGTTATTATTATTTTTTTTTCAAAATCTTTCGCATCGCTCGACACAATTGAATATGCGGCTTTTTGCCAAAATAACAAAATTGAAAATATACGTCGTCCGCTTCCTCCCGCCGAAAAAAAAAAATTTGATTTGCGAAGACGACGACGACGACGCCTCTCTCGTGATATTTTACGTGCTTCGTTTAAATAATCCACGTATACATCGGCTGCTGCTGCCGCACGTGCGCGAGTTTCGTGTGTGTGTGTGTGTGTGTGTGTGTGTGTGTATGCGAGTGACGGCGGAAAAATCTGTGCGCGCGCGACGGTACCACGACCTAGAAAATTGTGCAAGCGCATATATACGAGTGGAACGAGCGCGGCTGGCACGAAAAAAAATTTTATTTTTTCTCTTTCACTCGCTCACGAGAGAGGAATTAAAAAATTTCTCCGTACGTTGCTCCAAATTGTTCCGAGATTTTTGAATGAATATACGCGAGGAGGCGTCGTCGTCGACCACGTTGCATTTCGATAATCCGCTGGTGTTTGAACAGATTGACGATTGTGACGTTTATTGTGATGTATTTCGAAAAGTTTTCATTCGATTGTTTGTTCTTTAATAGATTGCGGAAAAGAGACGAAATGGCAATTACCATTTACCGATTTTCAAGAATATCCCTATAATAACTTCCTGAGAATAAAATAAGAACCGACTAACCAACGTCACGTGTGTTACGTAAAAAAAAGAAAGAAAAAGAGTAACCGGTGCCGCCTTGCGTCGAAGCAAAGGATGTCCAAATCGCGTGTACCACCCAACGTTCTAAAAATAACTTTCGTCTGGAATTTCTGCCGCGTATACACTTCGCGAAGATATAGGAGGCAGTGTCCGGCAAACAAACGACCAATTGCCGTTAATCAAGCGTCTCTCCGTGCGGCTTTAATAGAGCTTATTACCTAGGCGTTTTGCAAATGTCAAATTTATCAAATCGTTGCGCAAAAAAAAAGAAAAGATTTTTTTTTCACCCGGAAATAAATAGCAAGGCCTTTCTCCCGCAGGCGAAATATTTCCGGCGACCTCGTGTACAATACACACACACGTGGAGAAGGATCATCGCACGCACGCGTCTAATATGGAAGAATTGTTTCTTCTTCTTCTTCTTCAAAAAGTTCGTGCGTCGAATGCCTGATTCTCTCTCTCCTTTTTTTTTTGTTCTGCGTAGTAAACACACAAAGGATAATTGAATTCCAGTGGGATTTCGCTTCGATAAAAGACGATTATACGTTTACGTAATTAATTAGATTGATAAAGTAACAGAGAGTATATAGTTTTTTTTTTTAGGGGTAATTCTCAAGGACGTGATTTTTTTGATGACTGTGTGTGTGTTGATTTCATAGGTGCGTGAGGATACATACGCACAGACAGACGCAATGTCCATTATTATTCTAATGAATTTTTTTTTATCTCTATCTCGCGTTTTTTTTTTTTAATTTTATTTTTGTTCTACGAATACAACGCGTATAGTTATCACCGAATAGCTCAACCTTCCCGATTTAGACTCTTAATTTATTCCGAAATTAAAGAATTCTTTGTTTATAAAAAGAACATCTGCTTGATATCACACGTCCCATTTTCTATCCGTGTGTGAATTTTAAAATGCATTCTGTGTTGTATCATCTTTTTATTCAAAATTAAAAATAAGAAATCTTCTTTTCACTTTATCGAAATTTATTCGTAAACACGCAGACACAAACACGTGATCAGAAGGAAAAAAACAAAAAAATATTGACCGATACAGACGTTCAAACTGACGCGCATCGATAAATCAAATATTTACCGTGTGAAACATACACGCGAGTGATAAATTTCGTCAAACGTTGCGAAAAAAAGAGAGCGAGAAAGAGAAAGAAAAAAAAAAGAGAGACTCGAACGAGCTCTACATTTAAGATAAAAAAGCCGACAGAATATCTCGTATATAGAGTAGGAGGAATAAGGCACGTAGCCAAAGGTCGACAGCCCAATTAAAAGTCAAATCTCGGCAAATGTATAACGTCCGAGCAGAGAGAGAGAAAGAGAGAATAACCGCAAAAAGCTTCAGAGCCGAGATAAAAAAAAAATAAAATTGCCATCCTCCCCGAGTGGCGATTCGCAGAGATTAGCATTCCCCGAGGGGCAAAGGATAACCGTTTTACTGATACACTCGTTATCTCTATTCTCGCTGTGTGCACAGCTATATACGCCCTCTTTTACAAATTTAACTATTAAAAAAAAATTTTTTCCCTCTCGCGCACACGAGTGTGTCCGTTTAATCAAAAGTGAAAATTTCAATTGGACATTTTAAATGCGGCATCGTGTAATTGTTTCGAACAGTTTGTAAACGTCAATTGAGGCACGAAGTGAATAATTGCGAGGAATTACAGCAGAAACCCGATGGTTTTACATAACGGTGCAAAACTGTTTTTTTTTTTTCACGCACCGACGCAGGCAAGCGCAATATTTTCTAAAAAGTCTTTCGAGAACTAAACGAAAACCATATCCGATTTCTTGTATTGAGGTTACAAGGTTATTAAAATAGTACCCCATATTTTCGGACGCGTATGTCATGTAAAAGTTTCACAATAATTCCGCCGTTAAAAAGTCAAAAACTGACCTCCTCCTTCGCTTTTATGCTCTTTCCGACGAATCGTATAATATATGTGATTGACGTTTTGTTGATCGTTAATCGAACGACCATCCGCAATAAATTAACATTCCTCGCTCTATAAAGAATAATAAAAAAAAATTGTTGACACATTACGTTTATCTGCCTGCGTGTGAGAAAATAAAAACACTATCGACAAATGAATCGTCATCATCATCGTCGTCGGGATTAACTTTTGATACTGCAGCTAATTGTACGGAAATTAAAAGTTCTTAATTGACCCCTACGCGCGATCGATCGATCGCGAGTGTATAATTGCTCCGTATATGCTATTCGCAAATTCCCAAGATAAATTTTCCACTTCGCGAGATCGATACAATTTTCCATCGAACGTGTAATTTCTTTTTTCTGGCATCGAACAAAAAAAAAAAATTAACACACACACATCAAAGTTTCGCGTATATATACTATACTATACGGTCAATTACTTTAGCCCCTCAAGGCTCCTCTCTCTCTCTCTCTCTCGAAGTAAAAGTTTTTCACTCGCGCGCGAGCGGAACCAATCAACGACGCACACACTCCTGGGAAATATTGTCGCGCAACAAACAAGTTAATCGAGAAGGATGCTGCATTCTTTTCTTTATTTTTCGTTGGTTGTAAACAACAAACGCCGTTCAATAGCAAATCTCTTACGTAAAAAAAAGAAAAAGAAGAGAAAAAGCCACCTCCTCCTCCTTCTTCCGTTGAATAATTTTACCTTCGCGAGTTCGTGACCCAGAAAGAAGCAACAGGCGGAAGCTCGATCGCATCATCGTGAAAATAAAAAAATCAGCTGTTTCGCCGTTCGCGCGATGATCCTTCAGGGCCGTACATACGCAATTGAAAGAGTGAGAAACTGCGTACAACCTGCTGTAAATTATCAGCGTGGTGCGTTACGCAACGTTAAAAAAAAAAACAAAAAAAAAATAGCCGCATTATTAACGGCGCAAATTTCGATGGCGCAAGAGAGAGGTTAACAAACCTTCAATTTTAAAATCTTTTACAAAAGTATTTTTCCCGCAAACTGCATAAAATGTGTATTTTATTAGGTCGATTCGAGGATATACAACTCCCGTTAATTGAGTCTGCCAGCGGCAGTAGCAGCATATAAATATGCATTGATACACTCTCTCTCGCTCGAAGTCACGGTATACAGTAAGAGAGTAGGGGCAACGACAACAATAACAGTCCGACTATTTTTACTGCGCTCTCGGCAACTCTCACTCGCACACTCACTCGACTACCTAACCTACTCGACTTTCCCCTCAAAATTTTCCTTCGCTGAATTATTAAATATATATATATATTCGTTTACAATTGACAAGTGTGTTGTCCTCTTAAATTACATAACACCGCGATCCACAACAATAAATCTCTTCGGAAGCACTCGCGCGCTCCTTGAGCCGCCGCCGTGGCGCGTTGTTATCTTATCTCGAAGCCAATTGCCACCGACGAGTGTAAGAAGAGAAGGAGAAAATAAAAAGTCAGACGTGACAGCAATTACCTTGCGACAGAGTCAGGCACGAAGATGTTCCACCAGGAGGGTCTCTTTTGTCGGGCATTGTAGAGTCCCTCGTTACTACCGCCATCCTCGCTATTCTGTTGGGCGACACCCTTCCTCCTCTTGCGTTCGATCTTGGGCGGTTTGCCGACCAGCGGATGCCACGATTTCCTGCGACCTTTTTTCGCGCTGTCCAATGTCACTGGGGGCAGCGTCTCGTCCTCGTCTTTCTCGGGACTGCTGCTTGCGCTGTTGTTGCTGAATTCCTCGGCGAGCGAGTCGTGCGATACGTAGAACACCGAGCCACGCCGACTTCCACTGGTGGCGATGCTGCTGCTGGTTGTTGTTGTTTCGCTGCCACGGCGCTTCTGTTTGTTTTCCTTCAGGTTGTTCTCCTTGTCCTCGCTGCTCGAGAAGATGCTCGAGCGTCGGGCTTTCTGGAAGAAACTGTCCCTCTTGGCTTTCAAGTCGTCGAGGACGCTGTGACGCCTGCCGCTGTCGGCTTTCTGTAGAATTTGCTTGGCAGCGGGCAGATCGAACACCGCCATCGGTGATGGGCAGCTACTGTCGATGAGGGCCGGTATGGAATTGGTCGAGGCGAATTTCGGCGATGATGCTGCTGTTGCTGTGCTAGTTGGGCCGCAGCCATTGTTGCTCTCCGCGCTTATGTACATGCTACTCACATCCATGCTATGCCTGCGCACTGTTGACGAGAGAGTCGTACGATTGGTTAGCGAATGCTTCGAGTGCACCGCCGGCATTTTTCTCTTTTTTCTTTTACTTTTTTTTTTAAAATCAAACACCGCGAAAGAGAGGGAGAGAGAGAGAGAGAGCGAAGAATGTTTTCGCTCGCGGGGATCGCGAATCGCAAGTTATTCGTTCTTAACACTTCGACACAAACTGATTCGTTTCCCCCGCACGCTGCTGTGCTGCTGCTCGCTCTCTCTCTCTCTGTGTGTTTACAAGCACACACGTCGCACGAAAGATGCTTGCATGTGTGTAATATGCTTCGAAAGAGAGACGCCGAAGCAGCACAAACAGCTGCGGCTTTTATTCGTCTCTCTCACTCTCGAAACACACATACACGCACACACAGTCGCGCGAGCGAAAACTCTTGTATCTCTCTATCTCTCTCTCTCTCTCTCACTCGCGGTTGGCTGGTCGTCAATTTACCCAATAAAAAGTAATCGCTCTCTCGTGGCGAGGCGGAGCGCAGACGAGACGACGACGACGACGGCGACGACGAAGACTCTATATACTCGGGGAAAACGTGCAGGCAGCAGTCACTATACTAAGCTGCCATAGTAGTCGACGACGTCGTCGTTTCTGCTGCTGCTGCTGCTGCTGGCATGGTGATGGTGAAAGCGGCCCCGCTATACGTGTAGATATATATATATATATATATTTTCCTTTTTTTTCTACTCAATTTTTTTTTCTTTCTTTCACACACGATTCACTAAAGCGCGCACTGTCAATGACACAAGACGCACGGGTCGATGATTCGTTACCAACATTTCTCTCCACGTTTTTTACACAAAACTTTCTCTTTTTTTTCTCTCTGTAATTCGACGATATTAATTCAATTTTTTTATCTCGCAACGTATGATGAAAAAAAAAAAAAGACGCGAACGACACGCGCAACGGGAGAGTAAAACTACATGTACACACACCGGCTTAAAAATGTGGTACACACTAAGCGCGAGTCGACTGCGCCACTTGTATTTATACAGCGCTGTTCCCTCACTCTTCAAGCTCCTACTCCTCTACCTTACTACCTCTCTCGAATATGAGAAAAGAGTGTCTGCGGCTGCGGCGACCGGTTCGTCGCGTCGTTCGAGAGTTCTTGCTGCTGCTGCTACTTGCTGCACGATGTCTATTACACTTGCATGGTGTTTTGCCTTTAATACGAGGATTGGCATACCTGCAATGGTACACGGCTTTTTACATATACGTATGCAAACGTTCTTGTTTTTCTTACGAAGAGTTGCGTTTTGAGAGTTATATATTTTTTTTCTTCTTATCGGTGATCGTTGAGTTGATCGATTTATTATATTTTTCGATTTATTTTTCTCGTCAAGTTCAATGATGCAATATATCGAACTGACCGAAATATATTTCGGTCAATTAGTTCATCGAGAATTTGGACATCGATAACGAATTGTTATCTCAGTCGTGTCTATTTATATAACTCGAACAATATTCAATTATGATTTTTTTTTCGTATTTTCGCCTTCGAAGCGCGACCTTTTATGACGTTACAAACAATGTATCTCCTTGTTGGCGCTGTAAATACTGATGCTCATTGACGATCGATCGAAGTAGTCATGTGCTGCCTCGCACTAAGAGAAGGAGGTTCATTGAACCTTATCATTACGGAGTTATTGTTGTTGTTGCGTCGCTTCTTTTTTTTTGTCTCTTCCTTTTTCGTTGATAGCTGATTTGAGCAATTGATGATTCAACAACGAGGAGAGCAATAAACATCGTGTATAAGCTGGAAGCTTTTATCGCGGAGTTTCTTGAAAATACTTTATTGGATTTATATTAATTTAGTAGCGTAATAAATTCTCGAGTTATTCATACACTTTTGAAAATATAAAATGTAGAGTAGCAATTCATTAATCATAATGGACTTTGGACTTATAAGAGCTTTTCGTATCTATATGGCTTCATTCAATGAGTATAACAATCGTTGATATTTGCCAATGCGACACATTAACGAGTTATGCACGTATGAAAAACTTGTTTTTTCTACTGAATGAAGCTTCGATTCTACGAGACGCGCACACGTGCAGCTGCATGCTTGCAAAAACAAAAGCTTTTCATACTCCGTCACATGCGAATATTTATACAATCATTATTTTCTTTTTCTGCCGAGAGCTGCAACGAATTTTCTCGCGCATTCTTAATCGAGTTCTTTAATAATACCAAGAAGAAGAAAAAGAAGTACGCGGATCCCTTGAATAAAAAAACTGTGTTATCACAGTTGTATATTATAGTCGAAGTTATCAAAACGTTCGTTTATTAATTTTTTTTTTACGATCTCGCGTAAACGAGGAAATCAAAACAATAAGTCGCAGGCAGCCGAAGAGAGTGATTAAAGATGCGTTCATACCTATAATTATCAGCGAGTTGACGTGCATACTGCGCACGTGTGGATTGATAACACAACTCACACACACACACATACACACACTCAAACACACACCGACGCTGCGTACAGATCGGCGATATCTCTTATTGAATTCCGAATAAGGTCATCATATCGAGAGAGTTTGTTACGTAACGACGATGAAAAAAATTAAAAATTGAGACGAAAAATCACAAATTAAAAAAAAAAACAATCGACCAGTGTGTATATAACGTATAAAAATACGGCCTTCGAAGAAAGAAGAAGATGCCTATAAAGTGCCAGTCCGTCGCGGTTAATTGGGAGGAATCGAATTAAGAGGACGCCTTAGCGTATTTTCGTGAGCAAGCGAGCGGAGCGACGTAGACACACACTCAATTGACAGCGAAGCTTATATAGCTTGCGCGGTCCTCTCTCTCTCTCTCTCTCTCTCTCTCTCTCTCTCTCTCTCTCTCTCTCTCTCTCTCTCTCTCTCGTGGCAAATTGGCAAATTGTTTGCACGCGAGAGCCGCACGTGCGCATATATATATATCCGCTTTTTCACTCTTTTTTTTTGTATAATGGAGCTTTTGTGTTCCAGTGAGAGATCGAATTTGAGTCGCAAACGCAGGTGGAAATGAAAGTATTTGGGTCAACGAGCTTTCAATTTAAAAAAAAAAAAAAAAAAAAAAAGAAGGAAGATTTATTTTTTTTGTTTCTTCGAAATTTAATTTACATCGTCGAGCACCACGTGAGCGTCGAGCAATTTATTGCTCGTTGTGCGTATATTAGTTTGCGCGCGCGGAAAGGCTTTGTCAAAAATAAAAGAAAGAAAAAAAACACATTTCAATTTCGGTAGCCCCCGTGCAAACATTACACACGCAGCTTCGAGTGCGTTGAAAAAACATAATCCTTCTAAGAGCAGGGGAAAAAACAGTGTGACACATGGAAGAAAGACGAGCGAGATAATGAGATTCGATTTGACGTCGTAAAGCTGTCCACTGATAAGAGAAGCTGCTGCTGCTACGCGTGAATTCCCCGTAATTCGGAGAGCTTTTTTTGTTAATGAGATGTTGAACGATTGTTATGACACAACGTTTGCAAAAATATATCTCGAATGGTTGTTATAACCTTTTACGTCAGCGCGCCCTTCGAGAAATCATCAATCACAATCGAGAAAGTCAAGAGAGAGAGAGAGAGAAAGATTGACCCTCTCTGAAGTGTCAAGGTATATTTGCTTGCGTGATACGTGTAATATAGACACGAGGAAAAGCGTGTGCGGAGTGTGTAACGCGAAAACACGCATTATATATCCCCCCTTTCGTCAATTTACATATTTGCGCCTGATATGATGTTTGGCGACGAACTGCCTCGCTCGCGAGACGCGTTCGTATCGTTATATACGAAAATACAAAACACCTCCGCGAGCGCGAGATTTATAACGACCGCGCGGAGCTTAAAAGCTTTATAATTGGCAATTCTTAGGTTTTCCCCTGTATGCGCAATACGATTTTCCCATTTTCTTATTCTTTACCCGGTCGAGAAAAAAAAGAACGTGTCAATTGTCAGCGACATCTTTGCTTTTAATTAGAAAATGACATCCAATCGATATTTTTCCGGTACTGGAAACGTATATTGCTAATATTATCTAATGTATTATTTCATTAATATAAATCACTTTTCTTAACGGAAACTAATGAACTAAAGTATTCGGAAGTTACGTGGCGCAATCAGGGGCACGTTTCGCAAAATGTGGACACATGCCTCATCTTCGGACACCTCATTTTCAGTTTTCAACGACTAAAAAATGATTTATGAACAGTTATTCATATTAAACACTACTAGCAATATATATTATACCTTTCAATGTTGGAAAAATATCTATTGGATGTCATTTTATAATTAAAACCGAAAGTGTCGCTGACGCAGGAGGCACGTGCACTGCACTGAGAAAAAGATCCTCTTGTAACAAGAGGATGATTTTCTTCTCAAAATAGCCTCAAAAGAAATTCTTCTTGTAACAAAAGGAATCTTCTTGTTACAAGAAAAGTCCTCTTACTACAAGTATTTGTTCAAAATTACTGTCCTCTTCTTACAAGAGAATTTTGTTTAAGATTATTATCCTCTTATTATAAGAGTACAATTTTTTTCAGCGTGCCTTTTTTTGACACAAAAGAGCACGTGCCTCGTTGGTTTAAAAAGCTACGTGCTTTTATTCAACCGCGATATTTCTTCCGCAAACAATCTCGGTAGAAAAAAGAAATTACGTGTCATAGCGAGCCATGCAGTTTACATCATAAAAGCCCATAAACGTTTGTCCGATAAACGCAAGAAAGAAGAAAAGAAAATATAGATCGCGTACAACATAAAATCGCATCGTATACGATACGCGCGCGGTAATATCGTCAATAATCTTTAGCTTTCGAGCAGGTTTCGCAAGCCGCAAGCTCTCTCGCCTTTATTAAAGTCACTCTCTCTCGCGAGCTTTCTCTCAGGCAGCAGTTTTGCAGGGAAAAAGTTTCATATCCTTTTTCGCTTTGTACCGCAGCACGTATATATACATCGAAGAACCCGAAGAGAGTTAGAATTCAAATTAAAGTGTCTGCCGATGCAAAAAAAAAAGTGAGAGAGAAAGAAACTTTTTTTTTTTCTATTATTTTGCGCAACGATATATACACACGTGTATTAAGAGATAAACGGCCAAGGCGAGGTTTCTCTCTCGTATACTCGCGGGCGGTGGCGCGAGTGCGATAAGAGAAATTGTTTGATCGAGGCTCCTCGCGCGCGCCTACGAGTTGTAATTCAGTTGCCGTCCACGATTTTTCGGGTCAAGGCCCGTCATTATCGTATATATACACATATACAGACTACCCTGGAAGTTTTTTTTTTTTTTTTACTGCGCTCGCACAGATGTTTGAAAATGGGGGGATGAGGAGCTTGATTTACAAGACACATGTGCGCGTTTAATTAGGTGATTCCCGACGTACGCGAGCTTTTATTTGTTTTTTCTTCGTGCCTATATCACTGGAGGTAATTATACGAGAAATTTGTTTGGTTTAATAAAAAAAAAAACAAAATCGTAGATTTACAATGGCCGCAGTGTGCACGAAAGGATGTAACGGGAAATCCTGAGACGATAAAGTGAGTCAAGTGGTGCGACGACAAGCGACGTCGAGAAATGGATCGTATACGCTTGCATGAAAGAAGAATATATTGTGTTGGTGCGCGGGTATACGTGCGTCTGTGTGTGTGTGTGTGTGTGTGTGTGTGTGTGTGTGTGTGTGTGTAAGGGATTAACCAATTGAGAGTGTGTCCGTGCCAATTGCAAACGACTTGTCGTCGTAGAAACTCGTCTGAATGGGCTTTCGCGCGAGCGAGTTACATTCTACCTAGCCATCATATTGTTAGGATACATTCATTGCTATTTGTTCCATAATCAGAGCCTCTTGTCAGACGATCTCTCCACTGAACTAAGAGAGAGCTTACGTGCGACGATTTATTGCGCTACTCTCTTTTTTTTCTTCTTCTTCTTCTTTTTGTTAGGGATAACTTTGTATTCCTCGATTAAGTCGTTCCGCAATGATACAATGTATGAAATTCGTTTTCATTACGTTGCTTATAAGCTTAATTTTTTTTATACTATTTGTTTTACAAGTGGGAATTTTCGACTTCCGCTGGTTTATATATTTCTTTCTTTCTTTCTTTCTTTCTTTCTCGCAAATCACCGTTTGTCATTGGAAACTCGTTTTACACATCCGCGTGCGCAAATATACATTTAACTTTCTTTCCGAAACTCCCCATTAAAACCGATCGTTATTTTCGACATCTGAGCGAATGAAAAAAAAAGTCTAATATTAACACTTTTTTTCTTCGATCGTTCATCAAGGAAGAAGAAAAAATATTCAAAGAGTCGTATTATATACGTGCGGGTGTGTTGTTCTCCGAAGCAGCTGCTTGCAAGCCCGACACGAAGACTTCACGAACGACGACGAGACGATTCGCATATTAATAAAGGAAGGTTGCAGCGAGGTCGTTCTCTTTGATCGAGAGTAATTATCCATTAAGAGGATTGTCGTATATACGTACAACCCGCGCGCGCGCGCACAGCCGCTTAACTGAAGATCAATTACGTGCCACGTATGTACGTACAAACGCTTTTACCCTCGAGAAGAAAAAGGAAAAATTTGTTTGCTGCATACCAATTTTTTTTTTTTAAATCTTTTACTTACCGCACACTGGCACTATACAATACATGCAGTGAAATTCAACGAAAGAAGATACTCACCTGAAACAAAAAAAAAAAATAGATACGTGAAATTAGTGTGTGTGGTCTGCGAGAGGCGTAAATAACAATGATCGCTTAACATTCTCCCTCCCCTTATTCCTCCGATTCTACCGAGGTATAACTGCCTGGTATGCGGCTGCGCATAATTGAAATGGACTCGGCGAAATACTCGGTTGAATGCTAAAAGCTCTCTCTCTCTCTCGGTCGGTCTGTGATGCGGCATATAGAAGCATACAATGAACGACCGAGAGCGCGAGAGAGGAATACCTAATGCAATGTATAGCAGGTGCAATACGCTGCTGCTGCTGCTTCCATACTGCCTTCGATCTTTTTTAGCCGCAGACAAAAGCGATCGTTTGCGATACAGATTATCGAATATTCGCGCGTTCGTGGACAAAAGGGGTTTTTCTCCTTTTTTTTTTGAGGTCGAGAATAATATCTTCTTCGAGGTGTGTCGTCCATGCAGCGAGGTTATTATTCACTCTCTTCAAGGTGTGTAATTTAAACAAAGCGTTAATGCGGAATTTCGTTTGCTTCGCGACACTTAATTGTCAATTTGCGTATATATACCGTAGTTATACGGCTTTGTGCTTGCGCGTGTATAACGGACGAAAACCCTCTTGGTGGGTGAGCTCGGAATAATATTATATACGAGACTGGCGACGTCGAAGCAATAAAGAGCCATTACCATAACATTCGGTTTATTAACAAAACTCTGTACCCCTTAACGCTCCGATAATTATTGTCATTGTCGGAGCGTGTTCGGACGCGCGAGAGTTTACAATTTTAATTAGCATTTAATCGATTGATATTCGCGCGAGAGCACTTTAATTTCGCGAAAAATGAAAGAACATAATCGTCAATTGAAAAGCAATTCGTTGAAGCGCAAATTTTTCATCTATAGATGATATGTATAACAAATTACGATTAAGTTTTTTTTTTGCCGCATGATGGAAAATAAAAATGTAAACGTCGAAGCGATTCGTATATAACACGGACGAAAGTCGGCAGTATATATAGTTTCTCGCGAAGAGAAATTGTGGCTCGTCAATTTCCCTAGTAGCCGACGACGACGACGACGACTTTCCTACCGCGCGGCATATAGGTACGGAAACCTGTTTCGCTGCTAAAAATAACCTTCTCGGAAGCCGGTCGTGTACACGACCGATCGAAGAATTCGATCCTGTTTCGCCGTTGTTGCTGCGCGGATGTATTTAAAAAAGTAAAAAAAAGAAAATAAAGTGGTTCTTTTTTTTTTTTTGTTGTTGGGAGGGTTTGCAAAATATACACAAGTGGCGATGACCTAGAAAAGAGAATACTTTTGAAGGAGGAAATGTATACGTATATATAGATATATATATATTGCTCGTATAGGATTAGCGACGACGACGGCGGATTTGAAAGCCGTCGTTTGCTTCCGCGTTTGTCGCGCGCGACCGGAATTTCTAAAAAGCGCACACACACACACACATGCGAGCGTTTTGCAATCTGAAATATTAAAAAGCTTCTGCTCGCTTATATATATATTTTTTCAAAGCAAAAAAAAACTTCAAGCGGGTCAATGACGCCTTTTAAACATTTTTCGCGTCGAGTTTCGCGACCTCGTAAATCAAAATGTAAATATACTTGACAGGTGGTATAATAAAAGGTATATTTTCATATAAGCGACATTAAAAAAACTTCACTTCTCTCGCGGAGCGAATGAATGATTTCGGATCGTTAATTTTTCTGCCTGCCTGCCGGACGACAGTCTGGTGAGAGCTGATAAAAAGAAAACAAATTTTTTTTTACTTCCTTCCCGCTCATAATTCTTCGGCTTTGAGAATGTCGTCGCGTCGGATGTAAAAAAAAACTTGATTTCTGAAAAATATCGCTTATTTTCTTGCCGTGAAAGTTTATCATAATCGATCACGCTGCTGAAAAAATTTATCTTTGGCGTGAATTTTTTCATTCGGATGATCGATACGAGCGCGAAGAATGGGTCGTGTCAACATTTTTAGTAATTCAAAGTGGAAATTTTGCTTTCAATGAAATTAAACGTCGTACGCGAGAGATGTATATTCCATAAATTCTCGGATATATTTCGATAAACTCGGATGCTTCGTGAAAAAAGTTCTTCTATTAAATATCGTAAGCATATCAATATATTATCTCAACTATCGTCACTACTATTCCCCCATTACAACGTGACAAATTTATTTATCCAACAACGAAACTACTCTTTTCCCCTCTCACTGCTAAAAAGACACAAAGAAACGATTCGTCGATCACACGAGGAAGAAGAAGTAAAAAAAAGAGAAAAAAAAAGAACGACGAAACGACAAGGCAACAAAAAAAAGGCGTATCCTCGTACAGTACAAGTCGTGGAGGGAGAGAGGCGATTCATTTTTTTCTGTCTGTCTGTGTCTCAGCAGTGGCATGTCGACGCATGGTGTGCAAATCGAAGCAAACAGAAGAGAAGAGAGAGAGAGATATATAGGTCGCCGGCGAATCGAGCCTCGTGCGCGAAATAAAAAGGAAGCTGTACAAGAGAGAGAAGAGAGGAGCAGAAGGGGAGCAAAAGTTGGACTTGAATAAATCACTCACTTCCCGCTCTCTTTTCTCTCTCACTCTCTTGTTTATTGTATAGCCTGTTTCAGGGATATATATGAAATGAGAAATACGATGTAGCAGACACATCGCGCACGAGTTGCGTCGTTACGTAAAAGCAGAAAATCAAAACATCGCGAATTCGGCAGCCTTGCAAGACGATTATAAAAAAAAAACGCGCATATGCGGCAATGAAGACACATACACACACATGTGCCTATATACGTGTATAACAGGTGGCTACAAAATAACCTGCGTAATCAAACGACGAGTGCTCACGTGACAAGCAGATGTGCTGCGACTTTCTTCTTCCACGAACGATATTAAAAACTCGCGCAGCTTCGTCGAGGCAATTATCAAGGTATATTTACACCGCTTCGTTGCACACACAGACAGTACTTTTGTCGGAGGAGCGGGTTCTCTGGAATTTTTTTTCTCTCTGTCTTCTTTTTAAGCTCCAGAAACAGATGTGCGTGTTGCCGCCGTCGCCACACCCGCGCTCGTCACGGACACAAAAGCCAAAGAA
>JAWWMK010028664.1:0-14797 GCA_035047105.1 Galeopsomyia nigrocyanea
CTGTTTTTTTAGGTTCTATATGTAATATAGATTGAGAAAATCGCATCCCCAAGAGCGTGCACCCGTTTTGAAAAGTCACCCTAACTTTCTCGAATTGTGACAGTTTTTTTGTGGATTTGCTCATATAGTTATAGCAGTCATTTAACAACACATCGCCGAAAAGGTATGTAAGGTCTATCCGAGTCGTTTGAGCGACGAAACGTAAAATCGATATACTCGCAGGATGTTTAGCTCTGCCTTCCCGCTGTAGTAATCGCATTAGCAGCATTTCGTTCATTATATCCCTCGTCGTCCCAAGACGCTCGCAAGCTGCTCCTGCTTTGTTCAAGGCTTTTTACTACGTGTATATATACATATATAACGTAACGACGACGTCGGCTAATGAAATGTAGTTTGCTTTTGGGATTCCCTCTCTCTCACTCTCTAGTTAAGTTAGATGCACACGACAATCGAAGGGGTTTTGTCGCATTGTTCTCATGAATTACAATGGGTATTATACACACAGACACATAATACAGACACACAGGCCCAAAACCCATCGATTTCAATATGCCACGGCGAGTTAGCGCCATACAGTTTGTCGTCGTCGCGTGATTTACATTTGCCTGTAATCTACGTAATTACTATACCCGTTGCTGTGTTTAGTTACCGAGGTGTATTAACGCGCCCAAGTTCGCGTGCGTCTATGTACATTTAGCGTTGCTGCAAGCTCAACTTGTATTATTGCTTTATCCGCATTGTCGATCTGGTTTCTATAGTCGTTGCTTTTACACCGAATAATCTCATCGACTGTAACAACTGTCACTTCATGCGTGTACATGCGATGTGGCTTAATTAATTAACGTCGCTCGAGCTCGTCTGATTATAATCATCGTATAGATACATAGTGATGTTCGTTAAGCGACCTAATTATCAATGAAAATTTCGTGGGGGGAGGAGAATATATTCGTCTTTTCCACTAGCTTACGGAGAGAGAAAAAAAATCCCAAACACGTTTGATCATAAATATTTATAAAACACTTTTGTTCGCGCGTGAGAGAGTGTTTTTCCGTTCTTTTTTTTCGGGGGAGGAAGATGGAAGCGTGACTGACGGCAGAGGAGATCAAGATAGCTCGAGGGAAAAAGTGCAAAAATTTCGTCAAAGTTTTAGTCCACACGCCCTACTTGACATTCCGAGTTCGCGCATGGAGAGAGAGAGAGAGAGAGAGGTGACCGACGCTCGCTCGCTCTCTCCTACATATACCACGATATGACGAGTTGCATGCGAATAGCAGCAGCAAGACGCAAAGCTCTCTATATGTGTGCGACGTGTGTTTGGGTTCTGAAAGCAAATGACGTTCTTTTTCTTGCGGAATGTTTAAATGATGTGGTTGCTTCGTTTTTCTATGTATTTTGAAAAAATCAAAAAAGGTAGAAATCTTAAAAAATCGAAACTTTACGTTGAACTCATAAATAATCCTGACGGACGATTTAGATTTAAACGCTGTAGCTATTATTTTATGGAATGGTTAGAAACTTCATCTATAATTGAAGATTAAAGTAAAAAGTTTCGCGGGTTTTTAGGCTGGTCAAAACAATTATACGCAAAGTTTATTGAAATTCGTAAAAAAAGTAAAAATTTTACCTGGATATTCACTTTTAGTTTGCATTGTAGACATCCTTATATTGTCAGAGACCGTTAATTTTTTTACTGCGTAACTATAAAAACCTCGTTACAAAAAATCCCAACAAACGAGCCGAATGGAGAAAAAAAAATCGCGTAAACGCGAAAAAAAAGAGCAAAGCCTAATGTAATACAACGCGGAAACAAAAAAAAACAAGATTAAGAATTAACTTTTATTCCCCGCGGCTTCATCATTCCGAATGGCAGCGGAAATGCCGGGTAACAAAGTTAAAGCTTCATGGGCAGAAAAGAGAGAGCGAGAGCAACTGCGCATTCGTGAGCTAATACCCCTAAGAATTTTTAAAGACTTTTTCCCTTCTTCCGCATCGTAGCGAGGGAAGAGAGAAGCAGAAGAAGAAGAAGGAGGACTTGAACGAACGGAACGCGACGAGTTCAGAGAAAATACTTTTTCTCAAGTAGTCTCTTATCCATAAAAAGCCGAGGCATCGCATCGGAGAGCCGCTAAAGATCGATAGGAAAAGTGCGAGCTTATGCAGTACGGAAAATTTTTACGATTTCCCGTGGGAATTTACGCGGAAAGAGGTGACGAGACTCTTGCTGCTTCTTCTTCTTCTACTTTTTTTTATCTTCACGCAGGGAGATAAAATGTATTATCGTGCGCGCAGAGAGAGAAGAGTAGTCGCGCGAATCACGTCGCCGCCTTCGCCGCGCAAAGGAAGCAAATACATTTTAGACGGACTAATGCGGATTTACTGACCGTTACACGCGACCCAGGAAAATCTGTAATCCTACTTAACGACCTCTCCTCTCCTTCGTCTTTCCTACAAAATGGCTCTTGCATTGAAATATATTATTATTATCACTCTGTCGTCACTCTCTGCTCTAGAAAGATATTAAATTCCGAGTGGCTTTTAAGACTCGTAAAAGGCTGAAATTTTTGAAAACGAAGAAACACGGATGAAGTAGATTGAGTCGAGACTGAAGCGCCTATGTGTACATGTATACAAGACGCCTAAATGCATTTCGTTTCTTGTGTTTGTCTTGCCAAGGCGGCGTCAGTACAATGGGGTGTCGACTATTGCTCCACTCTGTTTCTTATCGCTAAAGAGGGCGAAATGTTTAGTTTACTCGACTGCCTCGCGGCGCGAGCGCGCGCTAAAATGTATGGGGCTGTTGTCTTTATCGAGCGCTGGGAAAATTCACTTGTTATTTCCAGTTTGTTTTGACAAATGGACGATATAACAATGACAAATTAATTCGATTTGCTTTGTCGATGCTGTTGATTTAATTCGATGTTCAATCATAGATGGAGATTTGTGTCATCGTAAAAAATTGATGGCTATCGTACTGAAATTGAAGTCGTCTGCCAGTATAATTCATTAGTAAATATTGTATGATCAATTTTCATTACAGGGTGAAATTTGTGAATGAACAATCAATTAAAAAATTAAAAAAAAATATTGTTTACTACTTTTCAAACACTTTTATAATCCGTCAGTCGATAGAGCTGAAAAATATATGTAACGCAATTAGTACGAGCTCAACCCCCGAATGAAATTTCAATGAAGTACATCTCGAGCTAATTGGAGCACGATATAATATATAATTTATGATCGTCCAAGCGATTTCCTTGAATCGATGTTATTAAATAACGCCAGTTATCGAGCAGTCAAGACAAAAAAAAAGAAATTCCCTTCTCGCTCAACAAGTCAGCATCGCTAATAAAATTTTCACCCTACCGTCAGCAGAGCCATTATACCCTAATTCAGCCATCTCAGCGTAAAAAAAAAGAGAAAAAAAGAGTAGGAGGACCTTAATTGCCTCTTCTATCAAAAACTGAATGGGGAAAGAAAGGCGAAAGATGAGAGAAAAATCCTAGGGGAGCAATCAAGCCGAAAAAGATGTCCATTTTAATCGATCATCACGAAAGTGACTCCTGACAAGTAAACGGAAACCAAAAACTTATATGTATACGCCCCAGAATACTTGATGCTCGTATATATATGTACAGTCGATCCATCTGATCCGTATCTTTGCCAAGAAATCGGAAGCACGCCTGTTCTCTTGGATTCCTGCCTAAATTGTATTCCGAAGGAAATAGCGACATCGTACTGTGTGTATATACATATATACCACCAGTATTTTTCTTCTTTTTTTTCTTCTTTTTGTTCGAGGAAGAAAAAAGCTTTTCTCTTGCTCCCCGCTGAGTTTGTTTGCGAGTGTAACTGAGCAACGTTTGTCAGTCCGGGTTTTTATGAGCATTTGGAATAAATATTATTCAAACGGATGAGTCTTTACTTGTCGTTAAAACAAAAAGACAATCTCAATAAATATTAGCTTTTCATCTTTCTTTATTCAGGCTACTCTAAAATTAATAATTACATTCAACATTGTACTTGGTAAAACGAGGCCGCATTGTCATTCACACGAGCGAAAATATTCGCGGAAGATTTACAGCAGTAAAATTAAATTCATCCCTTGAAGGACGTATACACGTAACAAAAGACGTGACAGTCTTTATCCTGACACCCAAAGCGTTTCGCTCATGTCTTTTTAGAGCCGGGCAAACTGCATTTTCTCGCTCGCGGCGGAGAATACTCCGGGGACTCTATACTGCTACTACACTACCCTTATATGCAAAGCCGTATTTTCCAACGATTTGTCCCAGCCGCTTCTCTCTCTCTTCCTTTTCCTCTTTTACGCCGAAATTAAAACGAATATCCATCTCATACATACTGATTTTTCAAACGCTTAGACTTTATTATTAATGCGAGCACTTAACGATTTTCTTCTTTTTTAATCGCACGCTGTAAATCTTGCAATGGAATAGGATTAATTTCAAGGGTTGGAGGTAACCGTCTTTTTTTTCGTCTCCGTGAAATACCTAGGAGAGAAAGAGATGGAAAGTTTTAAGTAGCACGAGAAAGAAAGAGAGAGAGAGAGCGAGAGACAGAGAAAAAAGGGAAGCCTCGACACTTTTCTCTTTCTGGCCATTTGTGCGCGCGCTATGCCTCAAATTATTAAAAGCACTTTCTTATTCGAGTGCCCGGATTCTTAATGTCCTGCACTTTTCTTCCTTGATATTGCCGGCGTGAAATAGGAGCAGATAGTTTTAAGGCTAGTTAGCGAATGCGAAAAAAAAAACGAAAAAAAAATTCTAACTGCCTAGGGAAGAATAAATCGGCGAGCGCCTTACATAGTCTGCTGAAAACTTTTTTTTCTTTTGTGTGATTTTTAGATTCACCGGGTTTTTAAACTTTTCGACAAATTTTTTAATAAATGAAGGGGACAGAATTTTTTTTTTCGCGCGATAAGATAAATTTTTCCGTTCGTTTAAGTTATCTCATTACACGAGAGAGATAAAATAGACGAAAAAAAAGGTACGAGGGGGAAAATCCGCTGAGAAGGTTTAATCACGTAAAAAGAAACGTAAAAGTGAAAAAACAGTCTATCCTAGACTGTTTTACCAGAGCGCAAAAAAAAAGAGAAAGGATTGGGGTGAAAAAACCCCAATCGTATGAAGGGATCGTCGGATGAAACTCGTTCTGGGAGCCGTGAGCTGGTTGGCTTTTACCATCTAGCTTTCATTATCAAATCGCAAAAGAGTGGCCTTTTTCACGTAATTATTTTGTAAGGGCTGTAATGGAAGAACAAGTTGAAAAATTTTCAATTCTTTTGCGATCGATGATTGAAATTTTATTCAATAATAATAAATTTAATATTAGGAGCGAAACAAATTTTTTTATCACGAGAATTCACTTATTTCAATTGTATCGTTCGAACACATTTTAATCGCGCCCTTTGAATTCGCAACTAGCTGGCTTTATTTTCTACAGAACAGTCAAATTACATTCCCATTGAAATTGACGACAAAAGGAGGAAAAAAAAAAGTTGTTTCATTGCTTTTAATCTATTTCGAATCAAGCACGAACGAGGATGGAGAGAGAGAGAAAAAGTGAAAAAAAAGAAAGAGAAAGAAATTCCGCCGGGGAAAAGTTCAGCGATTATGCAGGAAAAGTACTTGACTCTTCACTTCGTTTCGCTCCTCCTAAAGAACATTTCGCTCTTATCCCTTAATCTCGAAACAGCTTCCCGACAAGATAAAAAAAGAAGAAGAAAAAGGGTCGACGAAGCAGCAGCAGCAGCAGAGTTAGTCCGCATTTGCTTTTCATCAGGACCAATTATAAAGATTGCTAACGAAATCGAAGCCGCACACGAAAGTTATATTCGCGGTCGCCGCGCGGCGCCGTGTAGTCTCGAACGAAGCGACGCTTTCCACCCATCCACCCCGTTTTGTTCTATCGCCCCGCCGCTTGTTTCCTTCAACCCGCGAGAATCTCTCTCTTTTTTTCTTTCTCTTTCTCTCTCTTCTTTTCTTTAACAACTTCGTTCCCTCGACGCCGCTTTCTCCCTCGTTCTCTCGTTATATTTGCTTCACTAGCGCGCTTCTCTCTCTTCTCTGTCTCTGTGTGGGTGGATGTTTTTTTTTTATTCAACTGGTCTATGCTGAAAATTCTGCGTTTTTCCCTGCCGCGTACGTCCGACGAGAACATGCTCTCTTTTCAAGTTTTACGCAAGTACGTGTACGAATGTTTCTACTTATAACTTTTCTTGCCGAAATTCCCGCGTGAGTAGGACATTTCTATGCTGATTTACTTTTTTTTTGTTGTTAGAGCTGTATTTTACAAGTTTCTCCTGCCAAATGTTGTTCTTACACTTTTATTGTTAAAAATGTTTATAAAAAGTGTACGAGAGAACTGTGCTCGTCCCATTCGAAAAATTTTGTAGCCAAAATTAATTTTTACGATTCTGCTCTTTGTGAAGTTTTACCCGCGAAATGAAAGAAAACAAAAGATAATATACCGCAATTATAACAATGGGACGGTAGAAAAAGTTTACCGGACTTTTGGAAAAGTTGAGAAAACTCGCGCTGTCTCGAACTTTTCAAGCTTTTATAATAAAAGCTTGCCTGTCTAATGAATATGCATAATTTCCATTTCAATTTCGAGTCGGTAAAAAGTCAAATCTATTAAATTGCTCGTTTTATTAATTTTCAAGAGAGTTCAAGTAGATTCGAAGTTTCGATAAAAATCTCGACGCATTGAAAAGGTTCGAAGACTCAGCAAAAATATACTGGAAGTTCATGAGCTCGAGGTGTTCTAAATAGCTCGTTAATTCGTAAGCTCCCGTAACTTGGTATAGATCGAAAAAAAAACTCGAGCTTGCTTGCAAGCTTTGAGTTTTTACAGCGATCTCAAAGTATATTTTCAATAACAAAAAATAAAATTTTTCAACATTCTTCGTGATGATAAAGATATTCAATTTACAAAAGTTCACTGTCTAATCATAAGGATTCGTACTAATATTGGGGAGTAGGAAAAAAAATTCAATAGCGATAACTAACACTAGTTTCAAATACGAGTAAGTGAATTTCATCAATAGAAACACCCATCTCGCCGGCACTTTTTCAAAGTGATATTCTTCGAAAGAAAAGAAAAAGTGTGTAGTACCCTCGAAGTTCGTGAATAGAGTACAAATTTCCGAACAGACGTTTGGCAGGGGAGGGTTAAGAATGGAAAAATTGAAAAACAATATTTCATTAATAGTGAGAGAGAGAGAGAGAGAGAGAGAGAGAGAAAACGATTACAAGCGGCTCGCGTCTACTGAGCGGCGCGGGTAGGGGATGAAAAATACGTTGAGCGAGCGAAGCGCCAGAGATAAGGAGAAAAGTAATGGGGTGGTAGGAGGGAAATGCAGAGAGAAAGTTCGGCTAGGATATAGAAAAGGCAGCGAGGGCGGGTTACGAGTGGATGGTGCACACGAAGAGAAAAAGAGAGAGAGAGAGAGAGAGAAAAAAAATGGCCGCGGAAAAGTAGTGGAAGTGAAGAGATAAAAGAAGTCCGTGCGCGAACAAAGAAGGGAAACGCGCCGCATCTCGAAGGAGAGAGGAAAGCAACAGTCGGCTCTAAGTGGAGAGAGACAGAAAGAGAGAAAAGGAAGAAAACTTGCGAATCTAACCGGAACGACGGAACTTCCGGGACGCCAGAATTCTTATACTATATATATACTTTCTGATAAAAAAAAAGTCCGCATACAAAATATTGACGAGCCAATCGAATTTAATTAAGAATTACTTCGAAACCGTTCGGACAGTCGTTTGTTACCGAACGACACACAAAAAAAAGGGGGAGGAGGGAAGGATGCCGATAAAGTTCTTCTCGGTTTGTGGGATCGAGTTTTGATTCGAGATTTATGGAGTCTTCGCTGCGATTATTGATGGGCGCAACTTCGGCATCACGCTTTATTAGCGGCCTCGCAAAAATAAAAAGGCTCCATTCATTTTACCCTCCTGACTCTAAGGAATATTTATTGCTTATTGAACGCTCTCGTTTTTTTTTTTTTTGGTTTAATTCGTTATCACTTGGCGGGAGTTTCCATTTTTATCGATTTATAAAATATTTTTGAAAAATTCGAGCGATCTCCCTCGGGGCAACCGCGTTTGCATATTTTCATTTATTTATACGGTTAATGCAATTCCCGGTGCATCAAATAAACTTCGGAGAGGATACGAGAGAGAGAAAAAATGACAACGTTTGCACGAGATATTTTTACATCGATGTGTCGCGCTTGACTTTTATATATAAATATCGCACGATATTGATTGGATAAAAAATTTATGCGATTCCGCTCATTCGAGCGCGATAAAGTTTGAAAATCGCGAGCAGCCGCAATTATTGAAATTATTTAATATCGAATAACAATCGCCGCGGTTTGTGTATAATAAACGACATGTCAAGCAGTTAATTACCATGCTGCGATAAATATCATTGAATAACGATACAATACATCATAATCCTTGCAACCAGCGAAGAAAAAAAAGGAAAGAAAGCCAACTGTAACACGCGATGTCAGTAGAGATATAGAGTGCGGACACAAGTGTTTATGAAATTTATAGTCGAAAAGTCGATTATCCGAACGAGCGATCTCAGAAAAAAAAAATTACAATTAAAATTTGTAATGCAGATTTGCAGTACCATTGCTGCTGCGCCTTATTGGAAATCGCACTGGAGCATGTCGTGTTTTGTGTTACGTGCCCAAGCGTCTCGCGCATATATCAATTTTATGTAACCCCCTACCGACGCCGCCGCGTATTGCGTAATAGCTCGACTCCATATATAATATATATATATATGTGTATGTGTGTTGCGGTCGGCAAAGAAAATTATTATGATTTAGCTGCTGTGCGAAAGCTAGCGATTGTTTATCTCTTTCTTTCCTTTTTTTTCTACAGAGAAGGATAAAAGAAATAGAAAAGAAGAAGATGACAATGTCGATATACTCTAAACTGCCGAGTAAAACCGACCACCGTTGGGACTCTCTGCCGAGTTAGCTAAACTTTCTTGCATTCAATTCGAACGCGCGAGCGAGCGAGAGAGAGAAAGAGAAATAGTTCGTTGAACTCCCGGCCGACTGCATAACTGTGCCAATCTTTCTTGCTTATACACGCACAAAAGAATATTTTTGCGTGTGAGTTCTGTCTGTGCGCGAGTGACTTCGCCCAAAACGTGTAACGTTATTTCTGAATATACATGTATACATGTATCCACGAGACTTTTCTTCGGCTTCGCAAAACTTGTTGCAGAAGGTGGAATAGAATGTTTTGTTTTTTTTTTCAAGTTTTGTTGTTGGTGCAGAGTGTTTTTGATGAATAAAATTTTTTTTTTCGCTGGGGCATGGAAATAAATTTGGATAACATAAATTATGATAAGTAGATTATTCAAAAACACTTGCACTATAGAGCTTCGAAGTAATAACTTTGTAATTGAAAATATTTTGGAATAATAACGAAAGCGACGAGCGAATTTGAATAATATATTATAATCAAATGCGCTGCAATGTGCTTTTTGCCAAATATTAATATTCATGCTTTTCAAACTCGACCTAGATGCGATACCATGATTAATTAGCATTTTATAAACAGCTAACTGCCACCGTAATAATTAATTTTACAGTTAGATACCTGTTGGAATCCTTGTCATTCACAAGGTTAATAGTCAAAACAGATTGTTCAATTGAAAAATCAAACACTTTGATTAAAAATATTAGTAAGCTGAACAAAAAACCTAATCTTTTTTTTTGTATAAATTTGCGATACTCGATTCTCCACAACTGGAATAAAAAAAACTAAATTTTTTTTTCTGGTTCTACTGCATTCCTTCCATACCTCTCAATTTCCAAACACACATACACCCACCCACGCGTTCCAATTGCAAAAAAGCAAAAAAAAAAAAAAAAAACATACAAAGCCATAAAAGCACCGACCCGCTACATATACAATACACACGTATGTGCATGCATATTTCGGAAGCCGCAAAAACTAGCCGCAAACGACCTAGTCGGTGGCAATTATCAATTACATGCCTTTGACAAGTGTTAGGCGTTTTGCGTGCAAGTTTATCAAGGCAACACATGTTAACATTCAATCTCCCCAAAGCGTTTCACACTCGCGCGTTTGGTTTGGCAGTCGAAATATTCGGTCTTCCCGTCGCTCCCCCTCCCCCCGGTAATTGTGTCGCGGCGCGTTAATTACGTATTCGCCTAGGCGCGTTTTGGGATCAACTAAACAGTAATAACCCTCGACGTGAATTCTCGGATGCTACAGCTCTTGGACACCTACACGTAACCCGCGCACACACACCCTAAAGTCCATCGAGCGAGGAAATGGAATGCTTGCGCCCTATAGCAGATAGCGCGAGCCGTGGTGGCATCCCAAATATCTCTACTCGGTTACGCTGCGCGCGCACGAGGCTGCAGATTAGTGTCGCGCCCTCCCCGCGCGTATCGATACCGCAACCATTCGATAATGTCTTTATACTGCTCACTCCTTCTTTTTTTTGGTGGAGTGTAATTAGAGGAGACGTATCGGCCACTTTTGTTTCTACGAAAACTTTTAAGCTTGGCAATTAGAAGGGGGATCGAGGTTTAGGCTATATCGGCAGCTTAACTCTTTGCTCTCTCTCCGTTGAGTAGAGTTGCGCCTTGGCATTTATTTCGAGTGAGGGGGTTTGGGGCTACTTTATATGGCTCTACAAGATTATACGTGTTTCTAACGGGGATTTTGTCGTTTCGGCTGATCAATGTTTTTAGAGCGATCTCGTTGTGAGTTTTTACAACGTCGAAATTTTTTTTCTGTTTTCTTTGTTGGCGGGTGTCGTAGATTGTTCGATAAAAATTGTTGTACGGATAAATGGATAGATAGATATGGATATCGATATCGCGGGTGATGGGTAATAAAAACGAGAGAGTCAAAACAATTCGTTTGAAACATTCAATATTTCAATAGTGTTTTTCAAATCGCTCTTGAGTTTATTGATATATCGACAGCTGTTATTGGGATGGGAATTGTTCGACAGGGTATATTCTTTTTTTGTATGTGTGTGCGTGTTTTACTTGTGATTTATTATAACTTACCTGCCAAAAAAATTTTATAAAGTGAAAGTCAAACGGAAGAATCTATCGATAAATATTTCAGTAACTACGTAGGAATTTTCTAAAATATCTAATACCACCGAGAGTACGTGAAATTATAATACAAAGTGGCTGACCACTATTTTGAAACCACCATATTAGCATACTTGAGGTTTCATCCCATTTACGCTTTACACCCTTCAATATTGATAAAATATTTACAGCGTATGTAATAAACAACAAATACAAAAAGAAACAAACTTGGGAAATCTAATTAGGTTAATTGCTGACGACACACAGTATTCGCACAAGCAATATCGCCGGGGGTGGCAATCAATTAACGAATTACCATGGAGATAGTAAGGCTATATAGTCGCTGCAACTCCGCAGGGTCGAGAGAGAGAGAGAGAGAGAGAGAGAGAGACAGAGTGAGCGATTAAAGCGCATAGTAGAGCCAGAGAGAGAGAGAGAGACATACCAATTTTGATGAGCGGAGGTAGAGCGTGAACTGGGCCACTGGTCAGCTGGAGTAGTAGTAGTAGTAGCAGCAGCAGCACTACGGCGAGAAGTAAGCCCGGCTGCTTCCCCTTCATAGCTCATCTCGACTGTATAGAAGTACCCTCCACCGCCACTCTCTTTACGCTATCCCTGCTGCGGCTACATCAATCTGCAAACGCACGCATACGCGCGTAAAAAACGACGGTTAATTTTTTTTTTTTTTTTCATTTTATTTTTTAGTTTTAACTTGACAATTATCCCATTGATTCAAACAGGAGGAGGGAGGGGGGCTAATTAAAAGTCCAGTCGCGAAAAAGGGGAGAAAAACGAAGAAGAGGTTGGGAAATGGAAGACTACTGTCTCCAACTTTCCGGAAGGGGGTTTTTCCAATGGCGAGGGAGCTTGTTACGGCAAGCTCGAGATAGGAACTTATTGTTTGCCCGTGGAATTAATGTATTTTACAGTCGGTAAGGATATTGCCTATTTAAATTCGATTGGCTTCTGTATATCCTTGTGTTTTTTTTTTAAAGGAGGGTACGTATAGTTGCGTCGAGTAAGTATGTAAGCCAAAGTTTGTGTTATCAGTGAGCTCCTCCGCATGTTGTTGTTGTGCGCGTGTAGACGCGGAATTTTGAGGCCAGTAAATTGCTTAATTAGAAGTGTGCGCATGTTGAGGGAGATTATTTTGGTAAATTCATTCGTGTATACGCTCAGCGCTGAAAGCTACTTCGCTAAATTAAAACCCCACCATTTTGAGCATTAATATTTTCCATGCTCGCGTACAATTATAATCCCTTTTTATTTGTAAAAGCCATTAGGGAATTGACATTATTGACGAACACTGACATGGTTAAAATTTAACAACTCGCGTTGTAAGCCCACACTTTCAAATCCAACGAAAAAAAAGAGTCACTCGAAAAGATTAACCGTTGAAATTCGGTGCAAGATTCAGCGTCAGCAGTACTATTAAAAAATTCATTTTGAAACGTCGAGTGTCGAAAGAGCAAAAAAAAAAAAAAAAAGAACGACGCGTTATACGCGATGACGTGAGAATTGTGGAAAAAGAGCGTCGATTAACCGCATTTCATCTTCTTCTTTTCTTTTTCAACCGGCAAAAATGTGGCGAATTCTTCCGAATGATCGTCGCTTATAATCACAAAATGCTCTCTCACCCCCCTCCTCCTTTTCTCCTCGCATGCGCGACGATTCGCCATTAGTCGCCGGCGTATTCTTTCCAAGCTGTTCTCTCTCTCCCTTCTTTTATGTTTTTTTTTTTTGTTTGCTGCATTGTGTCTCGAAAAAGCGTCTTTTTTTGCGGTCGTCGCGAAGAGATTTATGCTGCGCTTTAGTTACCAAGGGAAGATTAATTAGCGTCGTGCGGAGTAGGGAGGAGAGAGAGAGAACGCGAGATATTCATGGCTCATTGGCAGTGAATTCAAATTGCATGATGCTTTAAGTACCCCTTTCACGATTGCGCACCGCGCAAGCTCGCCACGAAGTTTAAATTGCATCAAGTTTATCAGCAGAAAAGACACTGCGCAGCCCTCGGATCATTAATCAGGCTCTTTCTTGCTTTTTTTTTCATGTTCTTGTGTGATTGAGAGTTTTGTTGACTGCTGGTAATTCGTACAAATTTTGTGTAGTATGAGGGTGTTCTACAAGGGTTGCATTTCAATGGATAATTATGGCTCAATAGTTGGATAATGCCATGATATTTGGAGAAACGACATCTGATACAATCTATTATTATTATTATTATCGTGAATGCATGTCCCGCATGAATTTACACATAATTACAACTTCAAAACAAACCGACTAGTGTATTATTATCCTAAATTCATGTTAACTTGTATTCATGTAACACAGTACAATATCAATAATGTAAAGCCATAAACCCCAAAAAATAAGAAAATGAATTATCGTCGACGTACAGTAAAATTCTAAAAAAAAAAATAAAGGAAAATACAATAGAAATAAAGAAGAGGTGCATATAACAATGTATCAATGGATCGCCATACGTATACAGTAAATCAGTAGAAAAGTACCGTCTATTATAGTCGAACCGCCGCTCTTCGCTATAAATCCCTCTGAGCGCGCGCGCACGACTTCATAACATACACCCCATTGTGGTGTCTATGTATATACATATAAATCGAGAAATAAAAAAAAATAAAAAAGTCGATCTCTCTATCTCTCGCGGTAATCGATTTTTAATGTGATAAAACGCCTCGTTGTCCGCATAACAAGCGCGCGCGAAAAGTATTGATTGCAAAAGAGTCAAGCCTCCGAGTGTCGAGAAGCAGAAGAAGAAGAAGAAGAAGAAGTAAGAGAGGATCATAGGGGCATTTCTCTCATTGTCTCCTTCAGCCCGTGATTTACGACCTACTCGAGCTACTCCTCCTCCTCCTCCTCTACTTTGCAGCGGCTTATTTATGCCGACCTTTTTTTTTTCTCTCTGCTAATTTCCAAACGACTTTTGCAATTCTTATTTACGACACTTCATTAACAAGATAATATATATGAACTTGTAAAACTTACCAGGTACGCTCGGCTCATCTGTGCGTGTTTGAATCGAGCGGCTAGGTGGTCGTCGTCGTCGGCGATAGTCATCAGTTGTGTCATAACCTTCAATCCGGCTTCGTTTGGTTCGAAGAGTGAGAGAATGAAAAAAAAAAAAAAACAAATACGACGAAAAAAAAGGGGGATGAAGAACGCGCGACAGTGGCAAGAGACAGTATACAGCAAACAGCAGCGGTTAAAGCGGCGATTGGTGGTGGTGGTGGGATAGCAGCGGCGGCAGCAGCAGCAGCAGCAGCAGACCTCCCGTGGCAGCGGCCAGCGTGCGACTAGCCGCCGGGCTGCGCAACCCAAGCGGCGCGCCACCCGATTTTCCACGTGCTGCTGCTGCTATACACCCTCTGCCTCTGCCGCCGCTGTTCTTCTTCCACTATATATAACCATCCCCGTCTGGGCGCACGCGCGACACGTGTTTCTCTCTCTTGGCGTACTGAAACTCACCCTCCCACCCTCTCTCTCTCTTTCTTTCTCTCTTTCGTTTTCTCTTTTTTTTTTTATTTCTTTTGTATCGTTACATGTATGCCAGATGCCAAAGAGGGATGGGGGGGTTTGATTTTGGAACGAAGTTCCTTATCGCACGTTATCGCGGTCCTTACCGCAGCCGCTAGCCTCCCAGCGCCGGTTGGCGCT
>JAWWMK010028675.1:0-14796 GCA_035047105.1 Galeopsomyia nigrocyanea
TCGAAAGTGTTTCTCAAATTAAATCAAAGTTCGCATAGAATATTTAATAATTTACATTTTAATGTTTTTCATTTAATAATTTACACAGGATATAACAGACGAGGCAATAAAACAGCGATAATCGCTATGCCTCGTCTGCGCGCTCTCTCTCTCTCTCTCTCGATCGAGCACGGCGGCGGGGCGAGTTGTGCATTTATTATACACACACTCACCCGTGCGCGCTGTGTGTTTCAGATGCGGTCAAACAGCAAGAAAGAAGAAGAGAGACGGAGGAGGAGAAGAGAGAGCGCGAAGGTGCGCACTAAGAAGAAAGAAGGAAGGAGAGAGAGAGAGAGAGAACAAGTCCGAGCGTGCGACACCGGCAGCGCGTGCCGGCTGTCGAATATGACGAGCACGAGACAGAGAGAGAGCATAATAGATAGTGAGAGTTAGGTGCGTGGGGAGAGGGAAGTATCTCTCTTGCCGGCTAATTGCCGGCAGTTAGAATCAGGGCGCGAGCGAGAGCGCACGAAAAGCAGTCGAGAGAAGAGAACGAGAGGAAGCCAAGCTAGCCATGGAGCTTGAGAGGACGACGCACGACAGAACAACGACACGCCGGGTCGCGCCCGGCATCAATCCAAGAACATCATCGTCGCCCTCGAGCTGCCGATCATCTTGGCCTTCGCTGCTGCCGCGGCCTTGCTGACTTCACTGGGATAACGCCACCAACGTCTGCCCGCTGCCATTCCAACACCCTGGTCGCCGTGGGAATACTTCTCGGTGGGTCGTTCTCTCGTCTAATCTCTCTTTCTCGATCTTTCTCCCCGTGCCGTGGTTTAGCGCGTGTTATCCACGCCGTCGCTGCGAAATCGCGGCTTGGCGAAAATGGGATATTCGTGGTGTGTTACGCTGGCAACGGCGACAATAGCACACCACACACGCATATGCCTTTGTTCTCGTGGACATTTAGAGTTGATTTTGATATTTAAGGCGCACGATATTGATATATGCACAGAGGCGCACTGTACAGTAATTTATAAGTTGAGTGAATAAAAGTCGCCATTCTATATTTATGTTTCAATATTAAATTTGTGTTTATAATGTTATTTATCCGAGAATTCCGCCTATCCTTTTCTCACTCAGACACACAAATTCGAGTATCTCGTTCGATGCCATTTACTATAATATTCAATTCGTTTAGATTTTTATACTTCGTTTCATGTATTAGTAACCTCTTGTTCTGATCAATCAAAAATTAGATGTTTTCCAAGTTAATTTCTTAAACTCATGACGTTCGAGTCATGTACAGGCTCGTATTAATAACGCGAACCCTCCTAAAATAAAAAGCACGCGAAAGTCTGAGTGCAGAATTGCTTTCGCGTGACATGGCATCCCTTCGTATGTCGTTATCGTCGTGAATTTTCGCTGAAAATTCGAAATCATTTTTTTTCTTTCGGAATTTGTATATAGAGTGAAAGGAAAAATTGTTGAGAGAAGCGGTGAGAATTCCGTGGTTTTCTTTGTCATTGGTCGAAATTCGAAAGCGGCCATTTTGTGATTTGAAATATTGAAAGACAAAGGCTGCGACGACGGTTACTTTACAAAGTCAACAAGGCGAGTTTCGCCGTTTGACTTTGTTTACAGTGGCCGCCACGGCGTTGAGCTGCTAGTTAAGCGCGGGTGTTGTGATCACGTAAGCGTTCGGCCGAGCTGGCTATGAACATATCTATATATATATATATATATATATACAGTAGGTTCGGTCAGCACAGGCAAGGAGATATACATGGTATACATATATATACCAATATACTTGTCGTCGTTCGCGCGAGGGCTTTCGTTGTGTGTGTCTCTCGGTGCTAACGAAACAAGAGACAGCATGCGTTGCAGATACTTTGCGACTTTGAGAGGTCGGTGGCAAGAGTTTTTTTTTCTCTCTTTTTTCTTTTTCGCACAACGGCTCAACGGATTGTTTTTTTTTTTTTTTTTAGCAATTCTGTGTGAATTTATTTGAGATAATAATATTTTACACTTTGACGAGTGTTGGAGATTTTGTTTTACGAATTAAACTGTACTAAATTTGATGAGTTTTAACGAAATTTAAAATTACAAATAATGAATTTTATAACTGAACAAGAATTGATTGATTGAGTCAAAAACAGAGTAATTTTGGGAAGAAATTCTTGAAAATTTTCATTTTGTTTTTTGTGAGAAATTAAACGATGCCGAACCTCGGAAATTGTTTTCTTGTTTATAGAGTCACTTACTGACTCCTTTATGTGAAGCAACCGCGTTAGCCCAAATGCTCGACTAATGTCATTAGTCAAGAACATTTATGTTGTTTATTGTGAATAAATTGCTATTTGTTTTTTTTTCTTCTTTTTATTTTCGTTCGTTTTGAATTATAGAAATTTGAGTGTTTTTTTTTCGTTTATGTTTTCGTTTTGCTGACTTCGTGATTTGTTGCACACGGATTAATTGAATCGCGTTATTTTATTCATTTTATTTGTTTGAAAAATAATTGATCGAGAATGTCGTTGTCCAGCAAGTCGAAAATTTCCAAACGGCGTGTACTAAAAACAAAATCAGCTCGAGAGTTATGATCGCGAATCGAGGCGACGGATATGCAAGACTTGATCATCTGGATGCGTTCAGAGGGCTTGTCGACCGTCGGCTCTGCGGTAACTTTACAGGACCGTGCGTTCCGATTTCGCTTATACAATGAGTGACCTGCGAAAATGTGCCAGTTCTGCCGCGTGATTTTGCTTCGCGCATTGTCCCCGAACCACAGCCATCAGTGCCGCTGATCGAAGGCGATGAACACAATCTTTGAACGTTGTTCGAGATGAGCCTGATGAATGCTGTGGCGAGTAATGACGAGGCGCCAAGCATGGCTGCGCATACGTCGCGGGCGCGAGTTCGCGCGCAAGACGGCACAGCCGGGGACGGCGATGATTCTCGTCGTTCTCAACCACCGATTATTGTACATACCGCGGCTACTGTACATCACCCACCAAGGGGGGGGGGGCTTTCCAGAGCATACCGGCGCCGCCACGAGCGGGTGCGCATACTACGGTGCCGCCGCCAAAACGCGAGCGAACGATCTTGCTGCATGCGCTAAGCATGCTCATGCCACGTTTCTTGTGCGCAATTGATCCGATTAATTCGAGTAGGCCTAAGAGTAATAAAACGAAAAACGAGTTGGGCGACGCGTTTCAGTGGTCGATGGCAGAGAGCGTGAGAAAGAGCGCGTTGAAGGTTGAAAATAAAAAGATGAATGAAAGCGTTCCTCAAACTAAAAAAGTAAAGAACTCGTATAGGAAAAATCAGAGTGTGAAAGATATCGAAACGAATGATTAAAGCGTGAATGGTAAATCGGATGATAAAAATAAAGGAAAAGCAGTTAATGAGAGTGAAATCTTTTCGGACGAGGAGGAGGCCGACGAGAAAAATGTTACAGTAAAATCGAACCCTAAATTCAATAAAGAGCAGGATGGTAAAAAGAAAGATAAGTCTTTGAATGGATCGTTTGCGGATTCCTCGGTTTCCAATGATTATGAGTCGAGGAGGGTAAGTGAGAAAGTAAAGGCAACTAGCACATCAAAGAAGAAAAAGAAATCGAGGATACAGTCGTGGAAGTATATAAACGGATAACTGGCCGATGCGGTGAGCGCGTTGCATCTGTGGAAAGTAACGTTCACGGGTGAGACGGGCTTAAAAGCAGAACAATTCTTGAAAAGGCTAAAATTGTCAAAATTACTACACGTTGGCAGACGACGAGATGTTGCCGGCTATGTTTGCAGTTTTTACGGAATTGAATGTAGCGTTTTGGTATGATAGTGCCGAAAAGAACTGGTGTTCGTTCTCAGATTTCGAAAGAGATTTTCGTCTGCAGTTTTGTCCGAAGCTCGATCGAGCCGATGTTTACGAGGAGCTTCATAGGCGAACACTGGCAGAGGATGAACCAATTGGCACATATATTACAATGTTCACTCACATTGCCAATCAAATGAGACCAACTCCTTCCGCGAAGAAGCAATTGACTCTAATAAAAAACAATTTGTACCCGAAACTGCGTCGATTTATAATAGGAAAAACGATAAATTCAATGAGTGATTTGAGAAAGTGGGGTGATAAATTCGAGCGCCAACGTGACAAAGATGCGCGTTACAAACCTCCCCCTCCGAAAGAAGAAGCTCTTATTCCCGAGGCTGCTTATAGCGACAAAAGAAATAGTAGTGTAAAACCTGGTGAAAGTACGCCACAGAGTAGCTCTAGTGCAGGTCAGGTAGCAAGCGTGGAATGCGCGAGTAAAAATAAGAAGGGTAGAAAAAAGAAGGGCGCCAAGGTGAAAGCGAGCAGCCAGAAAGACGGGAAGCCAACTGATAGTGATATTGCTCAACAGACGGCCCCCTGATTTCTGGTGAAGTTGCAGTTGCCAACTCGCAACCTACACCGCTAAGCAATGCCGCACTTTTCCAAAAAAATGACCGGAGGTATCCACCTCAAAACGCTGACGGCGGTAGCGCGGGTAACGCACCGAATTTTACTGGTACGTGTCGTAAATGCGGCGGACGTGGACACAAGCAGTTCTAGTATTCGAGCGCAGGCTCTCATAA
This sequence comes from Galeopsomyia nigrocyanea, assembly GCA_035047105.1. Lineage (NCBI taxonomy): Eukaryota > Metazoa > Arthropoda > Insecta > Hymenoptera > Eulophidae > Galeopsomyia > Galeopsomyia nigrocyanea. The sequence goes on from JAWWMK010028675.1 coordinate 4,599, forward strand.
TAATAATAACAACAATAATAACAATAACAATAACTACAATAACGGACGTAACGGTAATAATCGGAATTCGGGCGAGCCCAGGTGCAATCGCTGTCATCAGGTGGGTCATTATGCTAATCGTTGCAATAGTAACCCCCCAACAGCTCAAACGTGTTCAAAGTATGGCGCACAAAATATGAATGCGCAGAATTGCGAAAACTGTAAGCGCGTCCAACAATCGTTGGAAAACGCGCAAGCGGAACACGCGAGCCCGGCTTCGTAAACGATAATCGAGCGGTTGACACGAAAAAAATAGAGGAGGAGCAACTACGAGCTCAAAGCTCTGTTGCCGATCCAATCGATACTGCAGAAAAATCGGTACCGGTGAATAACAATAGCATGCGTAATGGAGCGTTTTCTATGAGGAAATATGGTGTGATTGAAACGAGTGATTATGCCGAGAATGATGAGGATTGGTGGAAATCTTGTCAAGTGAGATTTAACAAACTACGAGAGAACGATTGGAATGAGTGTGAGAATGAAGTAGATATATGTATTATGCGAGTCGCATGTTGAACAAACACGAGCGTAACTATTCAGTTTCGAAACTCGAATGTGCCGGAGTTTTGTTCGGAATTAAAAAGTTTAGGCCGTATATTGAGGGAACGCACTTCGTGGTCGTCACCGATTATACGGCATTGACCTGGCTTTTTGCTAAAAAGGATCCGGCTGGGAGATTAGCTCGTTAGGTTCTTGAAATGCAGCAGTGGGACTTTGATATCGCATATATGAAGAGTAATATCCACTCCGGATGCTTTGTCGCGGATATATCAAAGCCGCGAAGTCGCCACTTTCGAGATAATCGAGGGCGAGTGATACCTGCAACGAATAATTGACGTGCAAGCTCGACCAGAGAAGTTTAAAACTTGGAAGGTCGAGGATGGTATGTCGTACCGATTCTCGACTGATAAGCTACTCGACCCAATTACGGATCGCGAGCAAGGTTGGCGTTGTGCCCCTAGAACACTGAGGGCGCGTAATGCGAGATGCACATTGCGAGCCCTCGGCTGGGCACTTTGGTGTCGAGAAGACTTACGATCGCGTGGCGAAGGAATATTACTGGCGAGGCATGTATTATGACGTGAAAGATTTCGTACGGTCGTACGAGCAATGTCAATTGTATAAAATCGAGCAGCGAGTGCCTAAGGGTCTTATGAGCAAACGGTTCGCCGAGCGTCCATGGATGGTCGTGGCTACCGACGTGGTGGAACTATCTCACAGCAAAAATAGATTTAAACATCTGGCGGTTTTTCAAGATGCTTTTACGAAGTACGTGGAGTTCAAATCCCTCGTATCGGCGACCGGTACAGCTTTGGCGCAAGCTCTGGAGGATCTTATATTATTTTGCTGGGAGATCCCGAGTTATATCGTGACGGATAACGGTACCAACTACTGTGGTAAAGATTTTGAATCGACGTTGAAGAAGTATAATATCGATCACGTTCTGTCTCCTCCATACCACCAACAAGCGGACTTTGTAAAGCGTGGAATTAAAACATTAAAAACGATTATTTCGATATTCGTCGAAAATGATCATAGTAATTGAGAAAAATACTTGCATGAGTTCCGTCACGCGATGAATACGGCGATTCAATCGACTACTCACGTTTCCCCCTAATTTTTAAACTTTGGCCGAGAGTCACAATAAGCAAAGAGCTTACGGCGCGACGTAGAAAAGCGCGGACCAATCATTAGAATGAGTGAGGAAGATTGGAAGGATCGCATGATTAGACTGGATTACTTGCGCGATTTGGTAATTAAACAAAGCGCAAGACAAGCAAAAACGCATATGAGCAAATCCACAAAAAAACTGCCGTAATTCGAGAAAGTTGTGGCGAATTTTCAAAAGGGGTGCACGCTATTGGGGATACGATTTTCTCAATCTATATTACATACAGAACCTAAAAAAACAGGTGCCCCTTTCCGAACCGGCGTGTGACAAATTTTTTTCGCGCATAGAAGCTCTAAAAATAATCGAAAAAAAGAACGCAATTTTTCATGGTTTTTGGAGTTTCATAGAAAATGGAAAATGATAGCGTTAATCTAAATTCAGAATCGAAATCTATGGCTCAAAATACATCGAAAACCATGTTTTATTTTTTTACTCGCAATTTCTGTCCTTGTAGAGCCATTTAAAAAATAAGAACGCATAAGAACTCAAAACTATACAATTTTCACATGTTTCATGAAATTTTCGTGTTTTCAGAGCTCTATATGGATCAAAATTCAATGTAGAAAAAAAATAAAATATGGTTTTCGATGTATTTTGAGCCGTAGAATTCGATTCTGAAGTCAGATTAACGCTAACATTTTTCGTTTCTCATGAAATTCCAAAAAACCTTAAAAAACAAAAAAACCGCAGATTTTCGTTTTTTTCGATGTCAGAGTTTGCACGTGATTTTGATACTGTCACACGCCAAAGAGGGGATGTCACATTTCAGGAGGAGATGGATAAGAGAATTACAAATCTTTTGATACCTCGTAGAACACCGTGCACCTAAAATTGAGAGAATGCACCCAGTTTGAATATTTGAAAATGCTTTCTCGAATTACGGCAGTTTTTTTTGTGGATTTGCTCATATACGATAATAATTATCGGGGCGCATGATTTTACGTCGGCCAATTAGTTTTGCAAGAAGCGCATGTGCTTTCGAATAAGGCAAAAGGTGTTACAGGAAGTTTGAGCGAAAAGTATGTCGGTCCATACGAATTATTAAGAGAAATATTGCCTGGAGTAATATATGAGTTGACGACAGATAATAAGCGTCAAACAGGCATGGTTCACGTTTCACAATTAAAACGATTATTCCTCCTCGAATGGAAAAATCGCGTAATTAGTCTATGTGCAACTTATCGATTTAGTCAGAATAGTTGGTTTATTTATTTCCGTTATTTTTTCTTTTTTATTTTTTATTTTGTATGTGACTAACATTTGTATGATTTAATGACTTAAATTTTATATTGTTTCCTTTCTGTTTTTGTGTAATGGGGCTAACATGTTAAACCCCGAAAGTGTAAGGTTCTTGACTAATTCATGTTTGTCGTTCCTATAGGTATAACGTGGTGCTTCTCGCAACATGGAGGAAAAGGAATCGACCTTGCAACAAGAGATCGAGATGATTGAGCCGCTGCTCAATTCCCAGGATGTAACGACGACGAGCTCCAGCTTGCCTGCAGGCGAGGACGTCACGGCAAGCGCCAGCGAGAACTCGTCACATAGCCAAGAAGAGTCGGTAGGCGAGTTCGCCGCCGACAGCCCAAAGAGGAAACGCGACTCGGCGAGCGAGGTCGCTAACGAGCCAAGAAAGAAAGCGTGCAGCGAGGCTTCCCCTCCACTGGCGACTGAGAATTCGGCGGGAGACTCGGGCGAGCTCACCATGGAAGTCGACCCCGATCCTCACGTGACGAGGGCGCAGTGCCGCGAGGAGGGCAACACCAAGGAAGCCTCGGCCACGTCCGCAGTGGTGGCGAGAGCCGCCGACTAGGGTGCTGGTGATGTCGCCGAGCCCTTATTGGGGGACGCGCCTGTCACTGCGGCGTTCTTGGGGATTTCGTCGGCTGACGACCTCAAGGAGTGGTAGTCGTCTCGGGAGGAGATGGCCCTGGTATCACTGGCTAATTCAGTGAACTAAGGGGACGAGCTTTTGGGCCTAAGCAGTTTGGCTTGGCAGTTGAGTTTAGGTGCTCAAATTGAATTAGACGAACTGGTGAGCAAAGATGAGCCCACAGAGCCTCAAAACCATTCCGAGGCGCAGCCCGTGCCCCAGCTCGCTGCCAAGCCAACAGCAAGTGCAAAACCACCTGTGCACTTGCCTAGGAAAAAGACAGATACTAGGCCCATCCCGGCGCTTCCCACCGGTGCAAGTACGAGCGCCGCGGTAGCTGCTGCTGTAGTGGCTGTTGCTACTGGCACGCCAGGCGCCATCCCGACGGTGGCCATCAAGCCGTCACCCCGAGGCGCATTTGCGCAGAATCAGGGGCTACGCTTGCGATAGGGTGAAATCCTGCCGGTCGAGACGGCGGCCCAGCCACCGCAGGCTTGGGATCAAGATCCACCGCCGCCGACTGGAGCAGGTACCTCGCTAGCGCTCATCAAAGCCCAGATTCGCGCGCGAGCACGCAACCCTAATGAACGGCCTCTGCTGTGGGAGGAGTTTGGCTCGATTGTCGCCAGTCTCATCGAGCCAGAGGATGTCGAGGCAGGCAGGCCTCTGCGTTTCACGGCGCCGGAGCACCGAACACAGTCATCTTCGCCGCCCCGTGAGCGCAAGATGCCGCCGCGCTCGATCAATTGGAAGAGCCATACTGAGGTGATGCCGGAGGACTACGAGGTGTCACTGATCCGGGAGGAAAACGAGGCCAAGAAAGGTACCAGCAAAAAGAAGAAGAAGAAGAACAAGAAGAAGACTCCCGATTTCTTGGGATATGTGCCGAGTTTCTCCCGGGCCTCCAGCGACGATGACTTGGCACGGCAGCCGTCGAGTTCGCGCCAGAACATCGGCGTGAGCAACAATGAAATGCCGCCACCGTCGGCCCCACCGACCTGGTCGCGGCGCCAGTCGCACACTGTGCCGTCCGCGCCTGCTGCTCCATCGACCTCGTCCACCGTTACCTCGGGCTCCGGAGCGCCGTCGCCTGCTGTGTACACCAACCCACCAGATTGCCCGCTGAGCAGAGAGGAGGATGTGGCCAGGCGAATCGGCTTGGTACCAGGCACGTTTTGGCTGGAAGACGTCGGTAGCGTCTATCGTGGAGTGCAGGAGCTTGGCAGGCTCGACTCTGTGCTGTTTGACAAGTACAGCGACATGCGAGCCGGGATATGCCATAAGTGCCGGAAAGCCCTACACTTGCCAGCCAACTGCTCGCTTCTTACGGTGGTTTTCCGCTACTGTGCCAATTGCGGCAGGTGCGGGGTCCTCATAGAGGACTGCCCAAGGTGCGCTCGAGCTTACAGGCGCACTGAAGGCACTAGGGCCACGTATCCGGTCTCGGCTGGAGAATCGGAGCAGCAACAAGCTGCCGCCGAGGAAGCCGCACGGCGATCTTCGCCCCCGGCTCCACTGGCGAGTGCAGCTTCGGAGGAGGTCTCGAGGATTGGGAGACTTCTGTTGACGCGCCTCCGCCTGGCCAAAGTCCAACACCAGTACTTCCGGAAACTCCGGGCCAGGTCGTGCGGGCATCGACGGTGTTTGCGCGCTTGGGTGAAGACGGGGACGCGGAAGGCCAGGCACGGAGGAGGAGCCGGTATGTTGGTAAAGGACAGGACCGCTACCGGGTGTTCGAGGATGGAACACGCATCCACTCTCCCCGTGCCGGAAAAAAAGTCAAAAGGAAGGCCGCCGAGCGCGCCGCTCGCGAGACCGCTGGCGCCGCGGCTGGCGCGGAGACGAATGCCTCACAACCGCCTACACCGCCGGTGGTCACCACGTCGCAGTCTGTGAGCGTCGTGTTGGCCCCAACACCGCCTGTCGTGGCGGTAGCTGTTTCGCCGGTCGCGGCGACGACGGCTCAGGCGTCGGATCGAGTTGGCAATATTCTGCTGCAGCTCGCGCTTTTGAGCGAGCAAGAGCGCAGTCAGGTGGGCCGAACTCTGCAGCTTGCTAAGTCTCTCGTGAGAAACACCACCCTGAGCACTCCACCGAGTAGCATCGGCGCTGCGACGGCAGGTTTGAATATTTCTTTGGTTGGAGCTTTTCAAGTTCTAGAATGAGGTTTTTTTAATTAATTTTGAGTTGGATCTTTTGTTTCTTTTGTTTGTGTTTGTTTGGTTTTACTTAGTCATTAATTGTACATTTTTTTTAGAGGCACAGTGCTTGACCGGATCGCGGTGCTGGATCGAGTGGAGAGCGGAGAGTGATAGCCACCGGTGTTTTCAGCATCGGAGGCTAAGGGGGAGGGGGGGGGATGTGACAAGGCAGTAAAACAGCTATGCCTCGTCTGCGCTCTCTCGTGATCAAGCGCGGCAGCCGGGTGAGTTGTGCATGTATTATACACACACTCACCCGTGCGCGCTGTGTGTTTCAGATGCAAGAAAGAAGAGGAGAGACGGAGGAGGAGAAGAGAGAGAGAGAGCGTAAAGGCGCACACTAGGAAGAAAGAAGGAAAGAGAGAGAGAGAGAGAGAGAGAGAGAGAAAGAGAACAAGTCCGAGCGTGCGACACCGGAAGCGCGTGCCGGCTGTCGAATATAACGAGCACGAGACAGAGAGAGAGCATAATAGAAAGAGAGAGAGTGAGGTGCGTGGGGAGAGGGAAGTGTCTCTCCCGCCGGCTATTTGCCGGCAGTGAGAATCAGGGCGCGAGCGAGAGTGCACGAAAAGCAGCCGAGAGAAGAGAACGAGAGGAAACCAAGCTAGCTGTGGAGCTCGAGAGGACGACGCACGACAGAACAACGACACGCCGGGTCGCGCCCGGCATGAATACAAGAACATCATCGTCGCCCTCGAGCTGCCGATCATCTTGGCCTTCGCTGCTGCCGCGGCCTTGCTGCATTCACTGGGACAACGCCACCAACGTCTCGCCGCCGCCATTCCAGCACCCTGGTCGCCGTGGGAATGCTTCTCGGTGGGTCGCACTCTCGTCTAATCTCTCTTGCTTGATCATTCTCCCCGTGCCGTGGTTTAGCGCGTGCTATCCTCGCCGTCGCTGCGAAATCGCGGCTTGGCGAAAAAGGGATATTCGTGGTATGCTATGCTGGCTACGGCGACAATAGCACACCACACACGCATATGCCTTTGTTCTCGTGGACTGTTAGAGTTGATTTTGATATTTAAGGCGCACGATATTGATATATTCGCAGAGGCGCACTGTACAATAATTTAGAAGTTGAGTACACAGGCTCGATTTAATAATGCGAACCCTCTTAAAATAAAAAGCACGCGAAAGTCTGAGTGCAGAATTGCTTTTGCGTGACAATTAGTTTAGACTCTCACTGCAATTTTTGCAGACCATCCGACATGATTCATTTCTAGAAAGGTTCCGACAGCTAGAAACGTCGTCGAGTGTACCTATGTAATACTAGGGAACACGAAGATTCGAAGTTTTATTGTCTATTTTCAATGTTCAACGATATGATAAATTTATTTTTCCATTATAAATAAATCAATAAAGCGGCTGAACCTTTACTAGGAGAGAATGCATTCACAGTAGATGCCACAAGTATAACTTTGGTTATCATAATGTGCGCAGCTACACTATCGATACTCTGATAATAAATTAGCATTCTGTTTGATTAATATACGACACTTTGCGATAAATCAGCGTCCTGCTCCATTGATGTACGACAGACTAACTCTTATTATCTCGTGTTCTTCTGTTACCTCGGCTCGGCGAGCTCGCGCTTTGGCGACTGGTGAAAGCGCTTAGCTAAGGTGTCAGCGTTTGTAAACACCCGCATAGTTACAGCTTGATCGAGAATTTTCTCGCATTGTTCTACCCGCCAAAATTTGTGTATAAAAGAGATGAAAATTCGCGTGCTCTATTCAGTGCTTTGGTAGAAGCTCACGCACTCCGTCAATTTGTCCGATGACAAATCGCCGGCTCTTTACCAACCTGTCTCAGATCCACAGAAAATTTAATACCTTTGAAATTTTATTTATCTTGATGAACAGCATATACATTAAAACGATTAATATTGTGTATAACTGGGTGCAATGCGGAAGGTATACCCTACTTGAATCACTGATCATCATTGTTCTTTACATTTACACAGGCTTATTTTTTCTTAACAAATTCAGGAAAATCGACGCAAGAATCAGCTGTCACCGGGCTTTACTTGCATATAATGATGTTTAATATGAGTATAACACGATGAGGTCATCTTGAGTCCCGCTCTTAAAATTCTTCCAAACTAGTACTGATGGATTTGCCACATTTTCGGTGAACCATTCGTTCAAGTCAACAGTCAAGTGTGTCAGAGTTATCTCTTATTAATTAAGCTGATACACGTTTTTTTAAGACTCGATATTTATGGCCGTAATTTTAAATCTATACAAGGCATCACGGTCCAAACACCATATTTGGGTAGCTCTTGGCAAAGAACACCCATTTATAGTATTCTTAATCGACGATGGTGGCTGGTCCTGGAGCGGGTAGCCGTTGATGCTGGACATCGTTTCCTGGGTATTTTTGGGATTTTCGGTGAATTTACGTGATAATTCGTGTACTTCGATCTCGACGGTTCCTCGTCGATATAGAGGTCATGCGCAGGCACCTGGACATCTTTCCTTACCTGGTGTTCCATCTCGAGAATGACGCCCCCTCAACCTGGAGGTCACCCTGGCACTTGGACATCTTCTCTTGGGTGTTTTTGGTTTTTTCGGTGGATTTACACGATACTTTGTGTCCTTCCTTGTGGGTGGTTTCTCGTCGACTCGTAGGTCACCCTGGCACCTGGACATCTTCTCCTGGGTGTTTTTCATTTTTTCCGTGGATTTATGCGATACTTGGTTTACTTCCTTGTAGACGGTTTCTCGTTGACCCGGAGGTCACCCTGGCACCTGAACATCTTCTCCTGGGTGTTTTTGGGTTTTTCAGTGGATTTACGCGATACTTGGTGTACTTCCTTGTGGACATCTTCCTCTGGCTGTTTTTGGTGTTTTAGGTGGATTTACGCGATACTTGATGTACCTCCTTGTGGGTGATTTCTCGTCGACCCGTAGGTCACCCTGGCACCTGGACATCTTCTTCTGGCTGTTTTTGCTGTTTTCGGTGGATTTACGCGATACTTGGTGTACTTCCTTGTGGGTGGTTTCTCGTCGACCCAGAGGTCACCTTGGCACCTGGACATCTTCTCCTGGGTGTTTTTGGTTTTTTCGGTGGATTCATGCGATACTTGGTGTACTTCCTTGTGGACATCTTCCTCTGGCTGTTTTTGCAGTTTTAGGTGGATTTACGCGATACTTGGTGTACTTCCTTGTGGGTGGTTTCTCGTCGACCGTAGGTCAGCCTGGCACCTGGACATCTTCTCTTGGGTGTTTTTGGTTTATTCGGTGGATTTACGCGATACTTGGTTTACTTCCTTGTGGGTGGTTTTTCGTCGACCCGGAGGTCACCCTGTCACCTGGACATCTTCTCCTGGGTGTTTTTGCTGTTTACGGTGGATTTACGCGATACTTAGAGTACTTTCTTGTGGGTGGTTTCTCGTCGACCCAGAGGTCACCCTGGCACCTGGACATCTTCTTCTGGCTGATTTGCTGTTTTCGGTGGATTTACGCGATACTTGGTGTACTTCCTTGTGGGTGGTTTCTCGTCGACCCAGAGGTCACCCTGGCACCTGGACATCTTCTCCTGGATGTTTTTGGTTTTTTCAGTGGATTCACGCGATACTGGGTGTACTTCCTTGTGGACATCTTCCTCTGGCTGTTTTTGCGGTTTTAGGTGGATTTACGAGATAGTTGGTGTACTTCCTTGTGGGTGGTTTCTCGTCGACCCAGAGGTCACCCCGGTACCTGGACATTTTTTCCTTGGTTTTTTTCATTTTTTCGGTGAATTCACGCGATACTTGGTGTACTTCCTTGTGGACATCTTCCTCTGGCTGTTTTTGCTCTTTTCGGTGGATTTACGCGATACTTGGTGTACTTCCTTGTGGGTGGTTTCTCGTTGACCGTAGGTCACCCTGGCACCTGGACATCTTCTCCTGGGTGTTTTTGGTTTTTTCGGTGGATTTACGCAATACTTGGTGTACTTCCTTGTGGACATCTTCCTCTGGCAGTTTTTGGTGTTTTAGGTGGATTTACGCGATACTTGGTGTACTTCCTTGTGGGTGATTTTTCGTCGACCCGTAGGTCACCCTGGCACCTGGACATCTTCTTCTGGCTGTTTTTGCGGTTTTCGGTGGATTTACGCAATAGTTGGTGTAGTTCCTTGTGGGTGGTTTCTCGTCGACCCAGAGGTCACCCTGGCACCTGGACATCTTCTCCTGGGTGTTTTTGGTTTTTTCGGTGGATTCACGCGATACTTGGTGTACTTCCTTGTGAGTGGTTTCTCGTCGACCGTAGGTCACCCTGGCACCTGGACATTTTCTCTTGGGTGTTTTAGTTTTTTTCGGTGGATTTACGCGATACTTGGTTTACTTCCTTGTGGGTGGTTTCTCGTCGACCCGGAGGTCACCCTGGCACCTGGACATCTTCTCCTGGGTGTTTTTGATTTTTTCGGTGGATT
>JAWWMK010028696.1:0-14786 GCA_035047105.1 Galeopsomyia nigrocyanea
ATATATGTACTCGTTATTTCTCAGCGATTGATTTTGCGCAATCGACGCGACGCCCATTTCTCATAAATCAATGTCGTTGTTTGTTCGGGGGGCTATTTTATTGGGGGAGGTAAATGACTTCATGCGCGCGATCCCTTCGCGAAACGTAGATACGGAAACCTAACATTGAAAGTTCTCTCTTACTTTTTTGTGGCTGCTGCTGCTGCACTCCGTTGCTGCGCTTGTAATTTGAACTTGCGGGCATGCTTTCACGCGTGTATGTGTGTGTGTGTGTGTGTGCAATGTGTATGCAGGTAACCGGATCCTTTCACAGGGCAAAACGATTGTATTATAATGCTCACGCGAGGCGAAGCTTTGTTCGCAATACGGTGCCAATTTTTTGACGAATTAAACGCCCGTTTATACTCGTTAGCTTATTGGTTGTTTTCGATAATTCAATGATTGGCTCGTTACGAAACAGGTGCATTTTTATTGTCCGATTGCAAAATTTCGCTACTTTTGAAAGTAAAGATCACTTAAAAAAAAAACTTTCACTTAAAAATGCATCTCCCTCGACGTAACGGAGATGCAATCGCCGAATGTTCTCCGTAAAAAAAAATTATAAATCAATTACCTCGAACGCTACGAATCGTTTCATCGCAAACGTGATTTTGCATGGAATGAAGATCTAGAAGTTCGACCTCGAAGGGTTACAGCAAGGAATTTGTGCCAATTTAATTAGAAAATAGAAACTGAAACGCAGATAAGGAAACAATGTATAGGCTTTTGCAATGTTACAAACGGAGAGAATTTGAAAAAAAAAAGTTACTGATCCTTCCTGATAGTGTGTTTATTTTCATTATATTCTCACTGACCCCGTGTATAGGCCATTGTTCTTTTATAAAGAGAGTCAACTCTGCGCGCTCGCTCTAATCGAATCAATATATACACACAATCGCACCGCAGATATCGGGAAATATTGAATTAAAAATCAATAACAGCAACACCTCATTATTGCGCTAACGCCGCACACGAAATGCAATTGACCGATGAACTCGACGTCAAAATCTAAATGATTTTTCTCGACGTAGAAATATTTTGCAAGAAAAAGAGGGAGAGAGAGAAACTTATGCCATTGATCGACGGGAGTCTCCGAGAGAGTAGAAATGGAAAACAGAAGTGGCGCGTCTATGGCGCATAACTAAAGCGTAACCAATTAGCGAAAGTGAAAACGATTCTGTTCTTCGCGCGTACTTTGAACGAAAGCATGAATGAATCGACTGGCTAACGAGTTATTATGTACGCGAGAGTAAAACCGTTATATAGACCTCTACTCGTGATTCATCCTCACTCCTCTATATATATCGTCGTTTTATTCTCTGCTCACGTTTTCAATGCCGCGCAAGGTAGCTCAACTCCTCCTCTCTCGTCGTCGTCGGAGATCTAGATTGCGCGAGCGAGGTGCTGTCGATTTCAGTGCACTTGTTGCGCCAATGGTTTTTAGCTTTTGTGGAAGTTGTGACGACCAGAGAGAGATCTGACGAATCCGATAGACCAGAGGAACTTTTAACGCGACCAACTTTCCTGTGTACATAGTATACACATAGTGCTTTTGATTTTCTCTTTCTGGACGCGTATAGTGCATGAATTGTTATCTTTGCTATCTGCGCGTATTTTTGTCTCGAGAGGCAGAGAAAGTCCGAAGGAAAAAAAAAGCAACACATCGAGTTAAGTGTGATGTATTGCACCGATGATGGATTACTATGCACGTCTTAGTAAAATTGCCGAGTGGAATATATGGAGAATAGCATGTGTGTGTGTGTATGTGTGCTACAGTTTTTAATGTTTCAGAACTTTTACCTATAACAATTTAATGCAGCGAATTACTAAGAGAAAAGCGTGCTCGAAATTCGAAACTTATTTAATATGATGTTTTTCAATGTTCAGTGGATGAATATTGATGAAAATATTGGTCAACCATTTTTAGTTCGAGTTCAAATATAAAATTGTCTATGCAAATTTGTAGAACAAATAGTTTGACGTTGTCAAACAATCCATTTATTTTATCGCGAAATTTTAAGGCGAATTCCAATGAATTATTCAAAACAAAAAACTGTTCGTTACGCGTTATTTTGCAAAGACATTCACTCCGCCGAGACAGCAGTACGCGGTTTTTCTTTATTCACTTTTACCCCGTCGACGTCATTACCGAATCAAAGTTACGATATATATAAAAAGAAACACAGTAAACACCAAAATTGTATTACGCTCCTCTTCTTCATGATCTAACACATGTAGTCCTCTCGACTTCAGGTCGACCTGGCCATGTGTTTGATCATTTCGGAAGAGGAGCTCATACAATTATGATAGAACTTCACTTACAAGTAAGTTCGTTTAATCATTTAATTATCCGGTTAGCGAAGAAATTTTTTAAAATATCAACCTTTCCTCACTGAAAACCTACATAGTGCGACTTACAATGGAGATTTTGAACCCTCTCTATACGAGATAAAAGCAACCATCTGATATATGAGCAAATCTACAAAAAAAATTCCACAATTCGAGAAAGTTGGGGCGAATTTTCAAAAGGGGTGCACGCTCTTGGGGATGCGATTTTCTCAATCTATATTACATACAGAACCTAAAAAAACAGGTGCTCATTTCCGAACCGGCATGTGACAAACTTTTTTTTGCGCATAGAAGCTCTAAAAATAATCGAAAAAAAGAACGCAATTTTCCATGGTTTTTTGGAGTTTCATAGAAAAAGGAAAATGATAGCGTTAATCTAAATTCAGAATCGAAATTTACGGCTCAAAATACATCGAAAACCATGTTTTATTTTTTTTCTACTCGCAATTACTGTCCTTGTAGAGCCTTTTAAAAAATAAGAACGCATTAAAACTCAAAACTATGCAATTTTCAGATATTTCATGAAATTTTCGTGTTTTCAGAGCTCTACATGGATCGAAATTCAATGTAGAAAAAAAAAATATATGGTTTTCGACGTATTTTGAGCCGTAGAATTCGGTTCTGAAGTCAAATTAACGCTAACATTTTTCGTTTCTTATGAAATTCCAAAAAACCTTCAAAAAACAACAAAACCGCAGATTTTCATTTTTTTCGATGTCAGAGTTTGCACGTGATTTTGATACTGTCACACGCAAAAAATGGGGTGTCACATTTCAGGAGGAGATGGGCAAGAGAATTACGAATCTTTTGATACCTCGTAGAACAGCGTGCACCTAAAATTGAGAGAGTGCACCCAGTTTTAATATTTGAAAATACTTTCTCGAATTACGGCAGTTTTTTTGTAGATTTGCTCATATAGGCACGAGCACTCTTGTTTTTTTTTCCATGGCGTTCTTTCTTTGAACCCGGCGTAAAAATTTTTACGTAAGCCGGTGCGGCGCAGGTCAGCATCTGGCGCACGCGTGAAAGTGGTCGAGCAAAAGTCCGTACACAGTTTTAATCCTGAATTCTCTGGTCCGAATCTCGTTCACCTCGCGTCCCGGACCACAGAAAAGGATTGTGTTGATGACAATAATTTTGCGCTGCCTGCACATGCGTCAGCTGCTTCCGTGAAGTTTCATTATACGAGCGATCAATACAATCACTGTGTGAATTCTCCCGTTCGGCTCGGAACTGTTGTCGCGAACCATATACGATGTGGATTAATTATCACTGGAATACTTCAAGGAATTTTCCTGATACTGCACAGACTTACTTTCGAAATTCGAGCTATTCGAGATCCTTTTTTTTTAATATAAAGCTTCTTACTTTTTTCGTATGGATCTGTCAATCTAAATACGTTCACTCTATTAATATTCATATGCGCGTAACGCAGCCGCAAAAGAACGAAAAAAAAACTTTCGAAGATAAAAATATAGATTAAATGCCGTCTCTTTCGTCAGTGATATAAATCTGTTCAGAAAGTCGTGTAAAGGATGCAAAAAGAAGTTCGACGCTCGAGCAGCAGTTCGGACAAGCCCGGTAAAAAACCTGTTACAAAAACTCGTTCACAGTTTGCAATTTTCACCTAATTTCTTAGTTTTCTTTTCTTCTTTTTTTTCATCAAATGCTCTAACTCGCCAATGTAACCTAACGTCTGGACTACTAGAAAAAAAAACTCGGTTTCTGATTCATTGTGTGTTACGTTTGTTCTCGCCGAAGAAATGCAATTGCCATTAAAGTGCTCCAAAGCTGCATTCCCATTTTTTTGTATGCCCTGCTAACTATTTGTTCTCGCTATATTACATGGTTGCGCGTATATATATATATGCTCGGACGCTTGTTACGACGCATTCGCCTCGCGAGATATTGAACTATTGTAATAAATATAACCGAGACATGATTTACACTGTATTTTTTGTAGGTTTTTTAAAGGATAATAATATCGATAGCGAAATTCAACTTGGCTTGCACTTTCTCCTCGAAATGACCGTTTTTTACGAGTATTTTTAGTATATTTATGTGGAACGAAAGTGTCGTTGAAAAAATATAATTCTTTTACAGGAAACATGTTTCCAGATTCCGAATTTTAAATAATGCGCGGTATTACTGAATTAATAAATATAACGTTGACCGCGGAAGCAGTTTAAGCGCGCGAGCGCGGGACTTTGCAAATGATATGTAGATTACAGACAACTTTCTAGCAATCATTTTGCTTTTTATTGCTAAAATGTTGACTCAAATCGAGCCGACAAATGTATGTTTTATTCAAGTTTGACTAAAAAAAAACTATTAACGTTTTTAGAACAAAAATGCACGAAACATTCCGAAAATGACGAAAGCAAAGTTTTAACGAAAAGGAAAAAAAATTCCATCGACTTTCGTTATACTTTTTTTTTTCGAAAAAACTCATTTCCTCATTATAGGTATGCTTCATTATGCCTCGTGATCAGGCAGGTCTCACAGAGTTAATGGAGTGAAATTTTACCGCACACCAGTATATATCGTTCTTTTTTTTTTACTTTAATAGGCGTACGTATAACTTTCAGTGTCTACGAACACGCATCATAATAGAGAGCATGTACATTAAACTCGATATATTACCCCATGGAATCGAAAGCATATGCTCGCGGGTACATGACTGCGCACAAATACGAAAATTGGATCGCGATAAAAAAAATTGAGTCTTACCTGGCAGTGGCACTCTTATCCCAGTGTCTCACACATCACAATTCTAGATAGCGAATTCGCTGATGGCGAATCCTCTAAAAAAACAATCTGCTTGCCACAATCGTTGCTCGTGCCGAAACTTGCTTTCTTACGTTCGTTTTGTTAACTGCCTCGCGTTTCGGGAGATTAAGTATTATATAGATTTGATAACTTTTGAGATCGAGTTTGTTTTGAGCGAGAGTGAAAAGTGTTTGTTTGATGCCTTTTGAAACGTCTGATATCGATCTTGTTTGGTTGATTATCTAAGGACGTGTGCATTACAGATCTGTTGAATGGACAGTTGAATAACGAGGAAATCGTTATAAGCTAACTGTTTGATTAAGCTCCGAATGATGTGATGTTCCGTGATTGTAGCGAGTTAATTACAGAATTTAAATTGTATCAGGCACACAATCAATGCAAGATTAAAAATGACTTTGATTTGATTTGCTTTTTTCCGCGAACTACACTTTCTACTGTTTGACAGGGGTCAAAGAAACGTTGATTTTATTTTATTTCAACCGTAATCGGTACAAAAATTCGCGATTTAAAAAGCTTTTAATGCGCGGTTGTCACAACGGAATCGGCCGAAGTGCAATGAAAGTTCGATCATAAATTCTTTTATTTTATTAATAAAAAAAAATTCTATAATTTGTAAATTATAAGGTTTAATAAAAATTATTAATCAAACAGATTTGATCAAAACTCAAAAATTCTCAGCGTAAGTTAATAATCTCATTATTAGAGGGTTGAAAATCAACGCGTAAAATCATTGACTGATACTCATCTAATCAGTAGCTAACTGCTAATTGAAGAGTACAATGAATCCTTTGAGAGCACTATTAACACCTGTCTCGCAAGGCCATTAATCACTAATCGCGTCAAACAGCTTAATTATATACCTCGTCGAACAATCAGACGTCTCTCGTGACACTTTTTATTTTCACTCAAGCTCAACACACAACCCAATCAAAAATAAAAAAAAAAGACAAATCACAACTAGTCCTTCTCTTACAATGTATATATCACTCGCGTTGTAGGTCCATCCTTGAATCTTTGAAAACGAAGCTTTTTTTTTCAGCAGGAGGTATACCGTATAAACACTGTTATCGCGAGAAGTGCACGCGGGCAAGTGTCGAGAGCGAGCGCGCGCGCGCGCGGAAAGCGATGTCAAAAAAACAGGGCAGGCAGGCAGGCAGCCGCGAGAGAGCAAGAGGGAAATAAAAAGATCGGCGCAGCGTTGCGGCCGTTTTCCCTTTCGCCGGGGCCCCGCATATCCTATCCCACTCCCGCCATCAATGGGGGCCCGTGCAGTGTCTCCTTCGTGGGAGCGAGTTCGCGCGCGCCGCCGCCGCCGATCCTTGTGGGCAGACACTCGAGATTATAGAAAGAGAGGGGAAAACGCCCGCCGTCGCTGCGTCTGGCCCAGTTATGTACTCGAAACTGGACTGTTATATACAAATGCTGTTCGATCGTGGATAAATAAATAAATATGAGATTCGTTCGAGTTTTATATCTAGTACTGTTATCGGCTCTTGCCGATTTTACGGAAATCGGTATTCGCGTATGGTACTGTGAATGAAAGGTTAACGCCTGTAAATTATCCTTCGCGAAGTGAATTTTAGATTTATGGCTCTTATATACACTCGCGCGCGTGCGTGCGTATCTATACATTGTGCACGAGATTTACTTCGCTTGAATTTTAATAACGAGAGTATTGCGTTTACATGTAAAAGCCAGCGGTTATATCGTGATTCATTATTTTACGTTGAAAGCGTATTCGAGTAAAAACATTGACTGTGCGCTTAAAGATCGGTAATAATTTAATTGAACGTTGAGAGTTCAATGATTCCGGTGATTTATCTGATTCCGTTGTAGATCAATTGGCAATAACTTTAGCTCTGTTATCAGAGTTTCCGGAGTTGCCCAAAAAAGCAAACTTTTCTGTATCAAGAAGTAAAAATTTCGCTCTGATGAATCGTTATATGCGGGAAAACGGGTTTTTGCTAACAAGCTTAGCTACAGATAAAATATTGATTGCATATATGCAGCTTATAAAAATGTCGCGAAAGTTGCACTGAATTCTTTGAGCACTGAAACGTCATTTGTCATGCGACAGATATTTTATGTAATTGGATATTTTCAGTACGATCCCTCTAATAGCTCTATGGTTGGTAAATGCCAAAGAATGCAGTACCTATTAGAAAAAAAATGATCTTTTTTATTTGCGTTTTTTACGGATATTAATCCTTTTTTTTCACATCCAAAAAAAACAGTATCAAAGTAGGCGCATTAACTGTAACTGATTATATTATTTCAACTATAAGTGATGAAGCAAGAATAACAAAGTCAAATTTTGAATAAATCGTAGTAAGAAAATGATTATGATTTCAAATGTCTTTTAAAAACGAAAACAAAATTTCACTTTTTGAAAAGGTGAACGCGAGATCCTCGTCACGCTATAATCTGTCACGAACTTCCATTCACTTCCACAATCAATCGAATGAAGAAGTCATAGTGACTAATGCCGACAGAATAAACGATGTCCGTCAACGAAAAGCCGAGAAAACGCGCGAAGGAATCCATTATAGCCAAGTACGATCTAATCTAATTAAAACGAAATCCGTCCAAGCCGAGAATTCGACGTCATTAGTCAACAACGAGGCTCGAGAGCATTTCCACTTTCGAGACTCGCAAACACCGCCAACGAACACAAAAATTAAAAAAAAGAAAAAGGGACCAACCTATATACTCATCGGATTATAAGTTTGATATAGCATCCCAGGGAGAACACGATCGAGGCATATAATAACAACAACAGAAGCAAGTGATCATCGATCGAGCAACTCGGCGCTCTATCTAATCGTATAACGGAGCATGCTGGCGTTACGCGTCGGTAAACTGCACTTTCCCTCTGCCGAGCACAAAACGCCGATGCCGCGCACAAGGAAGCTCGTCAAATATCGCTTCTACTATACTATCGTAATATTGTCGTATAAAACGGATGTAAAAACTTTCGTTCGAACCATTTGGGAAGCGTGATTTATATAGAATAGCGGATTAGCTGTCTGCGGCGCGAGTCGCGTGTAATGAGCGCGCTTGCACTTTTATGGCGCACGCCGCAGTTAGAGATCGCTTATAGAGGTGTTGATTGAGACAAACTGCGCCGTTTTCGCGGTAAATACGATTTGGGGCCACGCTGTACAGTCGAAAACGCAAAACCTGCGCACGCTCTTACCTTCGTTTGGGCATGAAATTTTCGCGCGTTTAGATCAGGCGCGCTTGAAGTGAGTAAGTAGAATAGGTCGGGTATTGTCAGACATCGATTGTTCAGTTGAATAAACTCTTCGAATGATTTTGTTATTCATTCATACAATTAATTCAATATGGTAAATGTCATCATTCATTTTGTCATTCCCATTGAATTCAAACAACGTGATAAAATAGCGAGATCATTTAAAATAATTCGCTTTGGCTAATTTGGTCATCACTCATTCTAAGTAACTTTAAGAAACAAGAATACTGGAGTGAGCGAAAGAAGTTGTCTCGCGGCAGCTGCTGCTAATTCTCACGATTGCAATGTATAGAAGGCTTTTTTTATTTCAAGCCGCCTGCAGAAAGATAAATTACACCTACATGTGAAACAATAAAGCTTAACAAGTTGCAAAGCCGATTGTCACAAATGGGGAGGCTAATGTGAATAAATTAGAATAAAAGGAGATCGCAGAACGTGCGCGGCTCTCGTGTTCCGTTGAAAAGTGTATGCAGTTTTGCAACGCGATCCTTTTGCTAAAAGCGATCCCTCAACGTCACTCACGGTGTCCGCGGTTGCCCTATAGCTACGCGCCGAGATTGCACTCGGCCTAATGCACTTATGGAAAGTCGCGCGAGATGCAATGTATGCGCTGTACCTATACGAGAAAAACCGCTGAAGCCGCATCGTTAGAGACTATACTTACCATTCGAACTGACGAGTTGACAGGACCACTTGAGATTTTGAGGTCGCTACGAGTGCGGCTAAATCTTTTTTTTTTTTTTTTTGCAACAGGCTTAACGATCGTTTGAGTTATCGGTCAATAAGATGCGAGAACTTGCCGAAGAAAGTTCGGCTACACGGCTTGTGTAATAGATATTATACGGTGCACCGTAGATTTGGTGATTAAAATGGTATATGCACAAGCGTACTTTTAAAAGCCGGTCGAGCGAGGTGTAATACATAATCGTGAGAAAATGAAAGCAGTCAAAATGAAGATAAGAATGAAAATCATTTTTGGCGGGCTATTGAACTGTGATTGGTTTTTGAATGCAGGCAATACACAAGGAATTCTTAAAAATATATTACTATTTTGGTTTACAGGTGGATACTGCATATTTTATCTTCAAAATCAGTTATTTAAATGCAACATATGCAAGACTATCTTATTCAAAAGCAGCGTAAACTTACTATAAAAAAAATTTATTTGGCAATCCAAAAGAAATCCCAACTAATTCAGTGCACAATCGATAATAAAGTACATTTTACCAAATGTAATTCAGTTAATCGGCAGATACCAATCGCCAACATAGCACAGCGGAAAAAGGCTAAAACAATAAGTATCCTCGAAGCATTGCATTGAGCACGCGACGCTTCGCGGCTCGGGGGATCTCGGCATGCGCGCGAGCGCGATTTTCGCAATTCGCGCATTATTTCGATTCCGCGCGCTTAAGATAGGCTTCAAAGACGAGTCGGTACATACATACACCGCGGTGTGCTATCAGTTTCGCTTGCCTTATTCCTATATATATACATACCTCGAACACAACACTTTCGCTCCGTTTTATTCGGATATATATGTATGTGCGAGGAAGATGCATACCGGTGCAACGATTGCAACGCTCACGACTAATGCAAATGGGATATATATGTATATCTCGAAGAGCGCTCGCCGAGTTTTCGAATCTCAAGTGCAGTTTCGAAACAATTAAATAAAGATCATGTCTAATTATTATGGTGTGTATAGCCTTATGCATATCGTATGTTTCGTTGTATGCACGACTGAACACCAGGAAATGCATGTATAATGGTTTCAATGAGGATATTCAAATAGAGGGGCTGATGGAATTAGGAGTCAAGTTAATTATTTTCGTTCTTTATGCGTTATTAGGCTATTATTATACATTGTTTTATGTTGTGCAATGCAATCGGCCGGTCGCATTCAATAAGGAAGGCAATTCGACGTATAAGAGTTTCGATTTATAATTACATTTCGGCATTTGACATTGTTTATTGTATTATCACGTTTGAATGACGATTTTTTCATAATTTGAAATTTAAATTTTCGAAATGAACACCTACTTCTCAAGAATAATTATACTCGAAATTACCAAAAACGTGCGTGACTACTTTTCTTCCGTTTTTTTTTTAAATTTCTCTCAACACGTCCAGCAACAAAAGAAATTTTTGTCTTCTTGATGTGGAAAAAATGAGTTCGCTCGGTAATTGATTACCTGGGCAAAAAAAGTACGTCAATTAAGACTTTCACGTACCATGTGACTGCACTTTTAAACTCGGAAACTCATTTTTTTTTAAATCATGCTTTTCGCATGTAAAGTGGCATAAACTTACGAGAATACCAGACTCGAAGGAAGAAAAAAAAGTGTGTCACGCGGAATTCGGAGAGAACCGTGCGCAAGCATGAGGCGCAAGCGCGCGCGTAGCGTAGAAAATTCGATATTTAAATTGCTAACCAGGGAAATAATGGAATCACTTGCAATTACACGCGAAATTGACTTGCCTAACGTCTAAGATTGTAACAACGACGATTGGATTGCATATGTGTGCACATGTATGATGCGCCTCCTCGAGGACGGCGCGCATTTAGTCTTCGCTTTGTGTAGATCCTTTCGTATAATATACTAGGCGAGAGTTGGTCGCTCTTTTGTGCGTTTCACGTATGAGCGATCGCATAAGCGTATTAATTGCGATGCATATCCTCTATAAACGCGATACCACAGCAATGTAACGCATCCTGAACGTCGAAAACGCATAGTAAATTCAGTAGGACAAAGCCATTCGGGATACGTCAATAGTACGATTGTTTTGTGTGCAAGTACAGGCTTTTTTTTTTATACAATTAGCCGGAGGTATAGACGTATAGGTATATATGCACATACTGCGAGAACGTGTTGCCGCGCGCAGAAGTGCGCGGTGTACGAGATGGGTTGTGAAATTATGGAAAAAGAATGGTTTGTAAAGAGTTGCTAACAAGGTCTCCTGAACCTTATTACCATGAAAAATGAAAATTTTTGTTTGAACAAAAAAAAAAAGAACCGTCGAAGAAAGAAAGGATTTCGTTCGAATCCTGTATTACTTAATTGAATTCCGTGTGCTCATTGACTAATATGTAACGCCGCATCGAACAATGAGCTTTTTACGCGCAATCGCGTGGACACAGTATACTTGTCAACAAAATTCAATGGACATTTCAATTTTGCTTTGTGAACAGTTATATTATGTAGATGGAGGTCGAGTTTGGTAAGACATAGTGCAAAAGTTTAATTTACCATTTCAATGACTTGTTTTCTTTCGTTCGTTTAGTGCACTTATTTCAAAATTTCAAAACTAACGCGACAGTGGAAAATTACATAAATACTATTGTTTGTTACTCATGAGCATTTATTATTAGTATTTAAAAAAATAATAAATTACCTTACTTGAATATCACACTCATGCCATAAAGTAAAAAAATCTTTCAAAGCTTTCAAACGTGTGGAGCTTTCGTGGTTTTTGACAACAAAATACATATAATTGTTTCATGTTATTTAAAAAAATAAAAGTTTTGGAAACGGCAATATTTTATTCAAACAATTGTTTTACGAAAATGCTATCAACAATGTTATAACGTTATAAATGTAGGTACCACCTTTACCGGCAAGTTGAATATATATAGATTTATCACAGCCGGTACATGTACGAAATTCGATATAAGCTTACTATCGAGTGGTAAATATTGTTCATGTAACTCATAATTTTATTATACCTATCACGAGTGAGTTTATTTTTAATATAAAAATCATAAACAACAATGAGAAAGCTACACTAAAATAATTCTTTTTTCCGCGCAAGCTCCACACCTATTCTCAAGGATCATCTTATTTTTTCAAAATGGTATTATTCTATATATAAATAATATACCAAAATGTATTTTTAATATTATATATATTATATCTCGCTTAGAATTTCGTTGTATTCAAACTTCAATAACAAATGTTATCTGACGTTCCTTAAAAGTATTTGCAAAAAAAAAACGTCATTATGCAAGGATATAATAACACAAAAATAATGAACTTTATCTTTTTTGCTCATTTTTACAAATACGTGACAGGTCTGTTTATTACTTTGCGCAATGTCATAAACGTAAGACACTCAATGTTATTCAAGATTCCGCCTTAACTTGCATATTTATAATTGAAGGCTTGCGAAAATTACGTTTCATAGTTACTTTGTCAGCATCGATAGCCAATGATTAAAACTTCAAAAGAAAAGGAACAATGCCTTTTGTAAAAGGGTTATACCAATGACAACTGTTTTTATTGCATATAATACTTTTCCATACTCCTTAGCTATACAAATGTATATAATTATTTCGAAAAATTGAAACCAATTTAGTCGAGTGCACTTTCTTTCAATTGCCAGGTTCATTTTTCTGACGTGATTGAGTGCGTCAGATTTATTGTAGCACTGTACTACACATCATAAAGAATATCAAATGAAAAAGGAGCTACAAGCCTGTGTTATATAGTCTGTGCATATAAATATATATAGCTGTGTATGTTTACTGTATTGGACACCAGATTCTAACGCGTGTTTGTTGCCTTTGTAGAGTTACAATCATTACAGGCGGCGCGACAAAATTCATGGCCACCGATGAACTTGCCGCCACACCAGCCACTTATATGAGCAATTGGCTTTCCTTTGTTATTATCACAAATACATATTCAAATTTTCTGTAAATATTTCAGCGTTACGAACCTACAGCGAAGGCTATTTCAAACTTCTAAAAATAATTTTATTTTTCGATGCTAATCGTATTTAAAATCGCACCGCAAACCGTGTGTGTTTAAAAATTGTTTTCTATACTCCCGCGCGACGACATCTTTACTGATAAAACTAAGTACTTTGTATGCGATAAGTGAGTGCGAGAATTGAACGCACGCAGAAAAAAAAACTGATACATATAAATGAAGATCATAAACCATAATGTCGCGGTTGGAAATTTTTGAAAAAATGTACTTTTGTTGAAAAGAAAATCGTTACGAAATGTTGTACCTGTACTATTAAATTTCATTTTTTTTGTCTTGGTGTTGACTCTTTTTTACTCATTAACTGTTACATCTGTCGTGTTAACATAAAGTGAGTCATACTTTTTTTGAAAAAAATTGTTCGTTTTTCCGTAAGTAACTGAGTGATAAAAGTTCTATTAGAAGTTGAACAATTGTTAAAACATAGTTATCGATCGTTTCTATGATTAGATACAAATCGTCATCTTCTATATCGTTCATCGACATAATTATTAGCTATAGGCGAAATCAAATACAGTTCGTCATCTTCATTAACAAACAAAGAATGTTTGATCTTCAATCTAGAGATTATACGACAATCAAGAGTTGAATCCAATTGTAATCAAAATTTGAAGCTCTCTTATCGAATAGAGGCTCAGCAGAGAGATAGAGAGAGAGAGAGAGAGAGAGAGAGAGATGCTTCCTTAGATTAAGAAAAAAACAAAAATCAATAGTCGGTGATGAATTTCTCGAGCGGCAGTAAAATAAAAAAATCAATCGCGGAAGCTCTCGCTTTCGCGCGGGCGGACCGGGCGGCCACTGGCGCGCTCGTTGACGTTGTTACGACGGCAAGTCAATAAAATCTGATAATCCGTAGGTGCAAGAAGATCAATAATCCCTTTGCGGCACGTTCCAGATAGTGAAACCTTAATGCAAAATTCAGTCGATACTCAAGGCCAGAGACTCTCTCTCCTGCGATGCGATGATGTAACCAATCACACATACACACACACACACACACACACACACACACACACACACACACACACACACACACACTCGAAACTCGCACTCATCAATAAAGCAAAGCTTAGCACAGTGTCGAGCTTGCCAATTGTTTGATCTCTGTGTGCTGCAAAACAAACAGTTACACATGCGTGTGTGTGTTTGTGTGTGTGTGTGTGTGTGTGTGTATGGGGCTGCTTCCTTTCACGATGATAATAAGACTACATATCACGTCATCATAAATTTGAAAGATCTCATCATCGCAAAAAAGAGGATAATCTCGCAAGTCTCTCCATATAACTTTGTTTTTCGTCGTAAAACAAGTAAAGGATAAACTTTCGTAGTACACGAGACGCGATAAAGTCCGCAAAGAGGTCGTTAACGAGCTTAATTTAAAAGTTCGCGCGCGGATGATAGTCCGCAGTAGAAAAGGGTCAAAAAAGCTGCAGCAGCCTATATGACGAAATCCTTAAAAAAACATGCTTTTCCGGAGTCTAGAATGGCAAAAATTTTTTTTGATGCTAAGGCTTCCTCTTCTTTTTGAAGGTATATAGTGTCGGAAAATGCTCGTGAACATTGGAAAAGTCTGCAGGAACTACTTTTTC
>JAWWMK010028707.1:0-14785 GCA_035047105.1 Galeopsomyia nigrocyanea
TAAAATCATTTAAAATAGAAATTTCATCAGAACAAATTAAAATCATCGTTAATTTCGCTCTTCAAGGAAGCACTCCGTCAATGCAGTTGGCAGTTTATTTGGACTAAGAATTTGAGATTTTTTTAAATGGAGGTTTCGTAAAGCTATTTTTGAAAAATAAATGCGGTAAAAAGTTGTAGTGTTTTAAAATCATAAATCCCGCTTGTTTTCGGATACACAATATCAATAATCACCATTATCGATAAACTTTTGCAATATAGAGAGCTTAAATTGCAAACGATCATTCTTTAAGATCCATGGAGTAAACTTGTTAAACAAGTTTCTTTTGATTCATATTCATTAGTATTGTGCGGTAAATAAAGACATTTTCCTTGCCTAAAAAGATTTGTTCATTGAGTTAGATTCATCTGTCTCATGGTTTAATCGACATTTAAGTCAAAAAATTATTCATAAAACTTTCACTGTAAAACCATTCACGATCATTCTGATTATACACTACAAAAAAAAGTTCTTATTTTAAGTATGCAGCAAATTTAAGAACTTTTTTATTTTTCGTTTTTATCTTGCTTAATTATAATTATAAGGCTCAATCTTTTTTTACCGAACACTTGTTGACCTAAGTGACAAAACCTATTAATTTTCAGATCATTTTTACAGCTCCTTAGTTGAAAACGAGCGAGTTCTTGAAATTGCTGCATACTTATTTTAAGAACAAACCTACTTAATTTAAGAACTTTTTTTGTAGTGTACAGAATATTTCAACAGCAGCAGTTTGTAAAATGTTCAGTGATGGATTTTTCCATGCTCTCAAAGAGTCCTTTGAATTGCAAATTCTGCGTAACGAGCAGTTAAACTTAATTTCTATGCCCCACTTTATAAAATTTTCAATTTTAAACCCAATTTCCATTTCCGACCAAAAGTTCACAATCAACGAGTATTCTCGGCGGCAAAAGGTGAAAAAGGTATATAGCAGGGGAAACCACATTTTCCTCGTCATTGTGCTGGATATTCGCGCAGGAAACTCGCGTTATAAGTGAACGCGCTCGCTCGCCTTATTATGCAAAATTTGAATAATAAATTGTCGGCTGGGATGTAGCGTGCATTCAGCGAGCTCGAGACAGAAAGCGCCATGCAAATTTCAAGGCAGGAAACCAGTTGGTCCCATCATCTCTGGGCTAAACGTCGAAAGTCGTGGGCGAATATCGCGTAATTCGGCTCGTTAGCCATGACATTTAAGCGCAATTTCTCGCTCGAGCGCACGAGAAAGAAAATCTGATTTGTCATTTAAATTTGATAATTTGATTCCACTGCGAGCGCGGAATACGATGGGGGTCGCCACTCATGGTCCCGCGCGTTCTACGCTGCCATGTTGGTTCGCAAAAAAGATATTTGCCTACAGCGACATCCCCTTCTCCCCACTCTTTTTTTTCAATGATTATACTCTCGCATCTCTACTGTAGATATCAACAATGTACTTTGAGAAATGTTATTATCAACTAATTGTATGAAAAAATTTATTCTGCATAAATATTTTAATTAACGAGTTTATTGCTGAAAATGCATCTCTTGCATTATTAACCTCAGTCGCATGCGCGGACGAATAGAAAGCGCAGCGTTATCATGAATGCGACTCCCCTCCTTGAGTCTCCTTGCGCCAACTGCATCTCCACCCTCCGCAGCCATAATGTGAGTCTTGAATAAGAGTCGAAAGGGGGGGAGAAATAACGTGCGAAAATTCATGATACATGTATGTACCCCATTGGAATGATGATAGAGTGCGTTGAGAAATATTTGCCTAGATAAATAATAGACACAAATAACTTCATTCCTCAATCTCTAAATTCATATAGTAGGATCTTAAATAAGCATAATTGAGCGCGTGTGCAGGTATGCACAAGGCCTTGGGCGACGTCAAATCCGCGCGCCGGCGTCTGTTGGCATGGGCGAAAAAATTGCTCTTCTCGCGTTACCCCGCCTTTCAGGACGTTTTTTTCCTGCATTAATTAAAGGAGAGGAGGCAAGCTCGAGCTGCCGGGTTGGAAAGGGAGAGAGGGGGGGAGGCAGAAAGAGAAAAACGTCTCGCCGCCTCCCCGTCGTCATCGTGCGACACGGCCATCTTGCGGACTACCGAGTCACGCCCCTACTTCTTTGTTTACAGACTCTTTTTTTCTCCCTCTTCTTGACTTTTTTTTCTCGCGCAATGATTCTTTTCTCTGTGAAAGGAGAGAGAGAGAGAGAGAGAGAGAGAGAGAGAGAGAGAGAGAGAGAGAGAGAGAGAGAGAGACCGACCAAGCACCACCCTGCATTAGCGTATTATGGGTGGACGTGGACTCGCATATACGCGAATGACGTCTCTCGATAACCCGGAAGGTTTTGTTATTATTATTATGGGATACAAGGATAGGGCTACTGTTGAATTGGATTAGTAGCCGCAGCCATAGTTTTTGGAGTGGCTTACCAGCTCCACGCTACTGGGCGTTAGATGACGTGAGACCCAATTCTCTTGTTAGTTGCGTACTACCCTCAACGTTTTTTAGTTTCATTTTTTTACCTGGATACTATCGACGTTGTTTCTGCATGTAAACGATATCTGAAAAAATTTTTTTTCTCATAAGCTCAGTCACAATTACGATTTTTCTCACTGCACAGTCTGGTACGTTTTTATCATTATATATTAGTTTTTTCAAATCATCACACAATACACGTTTGCTTTGCACCAATGCTGAATTCAACTATTGTAACTTATTGCTAAAATAATGATGATTAATTCATAATAACCATCATTCGAATTCAAGTCGATAACATTAAGACTTCTAAAATAATTTTCGCTCAATTTGTGTCAAATACAACTTCGACATTTATGGAGATAAATTTATTTCTGTAAAAATGATGTCTTTAGAGTTAGTGAAAAAAACTGTTTACATAAAAACCACAATCTTCTTTCGTTACAACGGTAGCATGCGTGACATTAACAACTAATCAGTGTCTTACGTAGTGAATATAATAAAATTAAACCAACAAGTTGTGGTAGTAAAAATATATATTCCATTAAATATTGTTTTTTCTATCATTTATAAATATGCAATGAAAATGAGGTTATGTATATGAGGATGATAATTTGCTCATGAAGCCTTACGAATAAAAAGAAATAATAAGAGAATTGAATTATAAGAATTATGTCAAAATTTTATGTATAGTGAAATCATTTAATTTCATACTTGATGAAGAAAACCGGCATGCTCAATATTACGACTAAAAATTTTGCCGTAAAGAATCGTGATATTATAAAATATCCGTTTTTGAGGATGAATTATGTAAAGACGATGAAAGTAAATAAAAAGCTAAATTTAAATGTGAAAATAAATTTGCAACATGAAGTCATTCGATTTCACAATACATTGACATCACTCGCAAAACAATAATTGATCATAAATATACAAAAATGCATTCAAAATTGGATAACTCGGAGCTGTAGTAGAAGGATAGACATTTAATTTCGCTCACGCAGTAGTGGGACATACAGGAGACCAATTAAATTTGACGATGTAAATTTAAAATATTAATAACTCTGTCAAATAGAGCTGAAACACGATAATTAACGTGAATTAAAGTTCTTATGATAGCTAAGAGCAGCCATTTTCAGTTTTTACACATATTAATTACATTTTCAAATTTATCATTAACTATGGAACAATTACAACGAAAATTTTTTCATGGGGGCTAATGCCAATATTGTATACTTATCTGCGGTTTGCTATCGTTACATAAGACTACATCTTCTCATGTTTTATAATATCTTTCACATTTTTAAACTCTTACCTTACCTGAAGCTTCTCATGATCAAATACCTATAGATAGAGTCTATTCCATTGGTTTTGGAAAAAATAATAATCGATGGGAGCACAAAATTAAGAAGAATCATGTCACATCTTTCTATATGCACTATATGGAGCGTCCTTTCTCATATAGAATTTTTATCAATGTATATATTATTAATCGTAAGGGGCCCGGGTATCAATGCATCGATATATAATGTTGTCGAATGAATTGTTACTTCATCAATCATGCTTTATCATCACTTTAATAGTTTTATCTAAATTATTATGACCAGCTATGAGTGTATATTCATTATCTGTATTTGCATCGGGATTATATTGACTTTCATTATTTTTCGGTTCAGAAGTGTATTTCTATTACCATCGGATAACAATAAAATTTCGAACAATTTATTAATTTTCATATCTAAATTAATTGAAGACATAACATGTTTCAGTTCTTTTTTCAGAAACTACACAATCAATGTTAATTGATCCGACAAAATAGAAAATACATTATCAATGACGTGTGAAATATCATTATGCAATCAACTTTCAGAAACTAAATAAACTATCTTTTAGATTCCTTATTGCAAAACTTCCATAAACTTTTGTGCGAAAAAATGAAACAACGGGTTAGGAATTGCAATCATGCGGTTGACCAATTCTATGAACTCAGATTATACCACAAATTGCTACATTGAAGTTGATTTGAGGTATTCCACCTTCTACCCTGTTTAAGAGCGTCTGATATGTTTTCTATTTAATAAAAATACATTTAGCAAGTAATATAGACAACAATTACAATTTATTTTCAATATTTGTAGTAGCTGAATTATTTTTGTACTGCATACGACAAACTAATAACATATGTCTTTTGATCCGTAATCAGCACCAACTATTGGTCCTTTTCAATAAATCGATGTGATATTGCAAATTTTTTTATTATATAAATGCTCAACTATTTTTTAAAACTCATTATTCATAAAACCGCATGTATAAACAATAATACTTTACTCATTTGAATCAAATTTACTATGCGACACGTACAAACATGGAGGAAGTTAAATAATACTTTTATATTTTTAATTTTTTTACTGAACTTTTTTACATCTAAATCTGCCAACGATGTATAAAAACATCTGCTTCTGATAGTACTTATAGATTTGCGGGCAATACCGAAAGGTATATTGGAAACTTTTGTCCTCAAAATTTCAATGCGGCCCTCCTTCGCAGGACATTTTCAATCAAATGAAAGAAAATATTTTGAATATGAGGCGTAGAAACTATTTTGACACATTGTAGCTGTAGCAATACAATCACAAAAAGCCAGACATAGTGTGAAAATGACGCTGCAAAAGTCCCACACAATTGTGTATACATGTGCGGTTGACCTGCTGGAAAAAAAATCATTTTGTCTATTTTTCACGAGTATATAGATATTTATTTATTTGCTGGTACAACTCTATTTTTATTTGATAATTTTTTTCAATGATCAACATATTAAACAATCACATAGTATTTTTCAAAGAGATTTTCATGAATATTAAAAAAAATAAAAAATTTGTAAATTATTATAGATTAAGCCTTTTTTCTCATACATATTAACTACTGTAGTTTCTTTTATTATTAATAAGTATCATTTTTTATTAATGAGTCGATCTTTTGAAATACTAGTGGAAGAATTTCACATCATTTGTTGCAACAAAAAGTCGGAAGCAGGTAGGATATGTTTTATTGAACAAGATATGAGAAATTTTTATTGAGTGCAACTGTTTTGTGTTACTTTCGTGATAATTTTAACTCTGGCCTTTAATATTTTTTAGCTGTCATGAATATTCAGAAATAAATATCTCCGGATGCTATGTATTCTTACTTTTATAATATATATGATATATTTCTGTAAGGGGTATGGTAAGGTTAAGAAAATTTTTTTTACACATTTTCAACTGTAAAAATTTTCCTAATGATGAAAATCTACTGAAATTCATTTCATATTTCTACGATTGTCATTTCTATTTAAAGAAAAATAGAAATTTCCAGATAATTTTAATTTGTATCCGAGATCTTGCAAAATTTGATCTTGTATTTTTTTCGCACATTGAATCATCGCAAATCTCTAATATATTTTCATTCACACACATACCTTATACGTATTTTTATGAAAAAGTAATTATTGTATTGCAAATAATTTTAGCCATGCATTTCAGTGTCCTCCAAAAAAAGACAATAAAATTTTCGTTACTCATAGTTGATGGATAAAAAAACAACATTGGGCAAAAAATTTTTTTATCTATATATTCTAAGAATAAATATTCAAGGATTTAATGTTTTTTTTTTTTTGGATGGACAGTATTGATTTCACCCCCACGCGAAGCGTCATGCGACGGAACACGCTCTGCCGCGATCCGTCGGAACGCAGTCTCAGAGTTCTTTCAGCCAACCCTTTTGTAGCTGCTAAAATTTTTTTCTGGGTATAGTTTAATTTACTAAAGAACTTTCTACTTTTATTAGCAATACATCAGATTTATATTTAATATTCATTAATTCGACAACTGTGAAGGTAAAATTAAATTTCTCTAAAATATATATTGAATGCCGTTTAAAATAGAATATTCGCTTACCTTTTCATAAAATATAAATTATGTAAACTATTTTCATCCTTTTTCAATGAATGCACTTGAATAACTAACCAATTTCTTTAGGGTGTATGATTAGTAGACTCATGTATTGTACAGTACAATTTAAATTTGAAAAATTCTACAGCATCCGATTTCAATATATTTTCACTTTATTGATTTATTTATTATAGTAGTTCACCAATATCTATAGTATTTTTTTAAGGATTTTGAAATTAATTACTGCTTGGTCATGAATTTTAAGCTTTTCATTCACAAAAAAAATTATTTTTCTCATTAATTGCTGAAATTTTTTGTATTATTATAGAAACAAAGCTATATAAATGCCAATTTTATGTGCACACAAAAAATCTAACCAATTTTTGCAACAGTATTAAATTGCCTGGTTCACTTTATCGTAAATTTGCTTTTTCAATTTTCTATGCATCGCAAGGTATGAAAAAGATCTAGATAGAAAGCGACTTCCTTGACTGTGCAGTATAAATTTTCCGCAGCGACGGCAGCAACGCCGAGGCAGACACTTATAGGAAATTCAATATCAAAACAGTTACGTGCTCCGGCTGAAAATGAAATTTGAAATTCATGGTTATGCGGCTCGTTATCCTCGGGCGCGGCGCCTTAGCGAAGTAACAGCGAAGTAAAACGTCGCCCCAGCACCTCATCTCTTCCACGGCTTTAGTGGATCAATTTGCGAGCAAATAAGACGTTACATCCTGCGCTTTTCCCTCCATTAGATGAAGTTTTGCGGTTGCACTTGTATTGTCGATAAAGTTTATTCAATTTTTTCTTCGCATCGAAAATGCTAAGAACGCAACATTTAATTCATCCGTACAAAAGAAAACATTTTTTTAGAGATTACAAACATAAAAAAACTTTTAAAGATTTCAACAGGGTTCTGGGAAAACACCAAAAAGAAATGTAAAAATGTACGCGCGATTTGAAGAATAGAACCCCGTCATAGGAAATGTCGTTTAACATTAAACGCAACAGTAACAGCGAAAAAAAAGTATGTGCATTGGTGTGAAAGAAACCAATGAAAATTTATATTCGCTGAAGGTACGCGGTCGAGAAAAAAAAGAGAACAAACGAGGAGAAAGAGAGAGAGAGAGAGAGAGAGAGAGAGAGAGAAAAGAGAGAAGCGAAGGTGCGAAAGATCGAGCTCTCTTGGTGCAAAAAGTATATACGTAGTAGTGACCCTTCGAACAAAAATATCCCCTCCGCGCGTCCGCTTCTCGCCTCAATGTCCGAGCTAATTTCTCCGGGGAATCGAGTTTTGAAATTCGAGAGAGAGAGAATAAAAAGTGGAGAAACATAGGCTGCAAAAAAAAATCCACAGGATACGTCACACATCTCTCTTGCTCTCTCTCTCTCTCTCTCTCTTTCTTTTTTAATTCATCGAATGCAAGAGAGTTTCTCGTACACACATACGAGGCATTGAAATTCGAACGGTTTTTCAACATATACCTGACATTTTTACGTACATATATATATAGCAGCCACATGAACACGTGCATTCTCGATGACCTCTCAATCCTGTATTTTTACGTGCGCCCATAAATACACCCGCGCGATGTCGTGTTTTTATGTGGTCCTCGCACATGTATAAATATATATCCGGAGAAAGGAATATAGACGCGTGTGATTCTCGGCAATCGACGGCTCGATCAGGTTTCTAGCGTTCTTCGATTTGAAATCTTGACGCGTTTTGTGAATGATGTTTGCACTCACGAGTTTATAGGATATATGCAGGAGCTGATCGCGCGCGTCTCTCTTTCTCGCACGCACACGACGACGACCCTTTTCACGCACAATAGCCTTGGCGTGTTTGGGTATTTATGTAATCATTGGGGATTTTCGTCTCTCTTTTCCTGCTCGCGAAGAAAGGGATCTCCAGATCTTATTCCCATTGATGCAGCACTGTTGATTTTGTATTTATACGTATTGAATGAGCGCTCACGCGATCGAGAAAGCAGATGCCCCGTAGGCGTTTGCTCTTTTTATTGAGAAACTAGCTTTTAAAGTGTGTTATTATTGTTGTCGATGCTAAACACGCAGATTTTATCTTTTTTCCTGGGATAAAATAGTCTTCCCAACGATCTTAGTTTTGGTCGAACTCTTTCAGCATAATACTCAATCCCTTCCTTTCATACGAAATACAATTTTTGCAAGTTTTTATTGCGGCTGGAGACTTTAGCGGATCGTTAGCTTTTCTAAACGCATATAAAAACTAACTCCCGCAATGAAGAAAAAATAAACTCCTTTCTTCGCCTGCGAGTTAAAATGAGTTTGATATGAATTTGCAATCTGCACAAAGAGTCAAGAGCCAAGAATTTTTTTTCTCTCATTCCAACGCCTCGGGCAAAATTGGCTTGCGGCCTGAATGCATTCTGGCGTGCACCATAATCACCATATCTCGCGCACATTGTATCACATTTCTAGGCGAAAAAAAAGGAACGCATATAAGGCACACAACAATGGCCGTCTCTTTTTCACTCTCTCTCTCTCTCTCTCTCTCCTGCGTGCAGCGTGGGTGCGCGTCGTTAAACTCTGAAAATGCTCATTATTGTGCGGCGCGCGAGCGCGGCTGTGCCCATTGTCGCTATGCCGTCTATTTTTTCCGCGAAGGGAGGCGTTTGCGCGATTGTCTTCGCCGGCAAGCAAGGAAACAGACTTCGCATTCGCTAGTTTGCAGTTTTTTTGTGACGGCACACGTCGCAGATAGAATTTTCACCCGCCACCGCCGCCGCCGCGATCTGGTGCTACTTATAACAAGAGAGAGAAAGAGAGAGAAAAAAGGAGAAGAAGCGAGAGAGGAGCGCGAGGCGTTGAAAGAAGAGAGGAAGGAAGAATGCGATGAGAAGGCTTAACGAGTTCTAGGGTTTTTAATGAAACTTACTGTGAGCAGTTCTTTGTCTTCTTTTCATTCTCTCCCCTCTCTCTCTTCTCAGTTTTAATCTTTATTATTTTCTTATACTTAAGCAGCACTGTGCTCACAGAAATTATTCGTATGCGTTTTTTATTTTATAAATATTTCTTTTAAAAAACAATATCTTTTTTTAACATCCCTTAAACGTGCTAATTAGTAGTTCATATTTTTGTGACTTGTTTCAGCAAATATATTTTTGAAAGTACAATTTTCAAAATAGATGATGCAGGAAGTAACCTGTAGGATACTACAACGGAAAAGTGTAGAATTACGAAAATTTTCAATTTTAACGCGTTCAATATTATTTCAGAAAATCACTTTGCAAATGTTCAGTGTACTCGGATTCATTTATCTCAAGAAACTAACAAGCAACAGAACTAAATCAATTCGAGAAATCACATCGATCTTCTCAACGAAACTTGCAATTAAAGGAAAATATAATATCGTTGCAGCATTGATTCTTGGCATTAATTAAAATAGAAATAAAATTACTCGTCGCAAGAGAGCGAGGGAGAGAGAGAGAGAGAGAGAGAGAGAAAATTGCCAAAGAAATTAACGAAACAAGTGTAAATAACGAAAAGTGACGACAGCTGCCGCGCATCATCAATATATCGAAGCACCTACTTTCCCGCTAAGAGAAAAAAAAACTTTGCTGCACTCTCGTCGCGCGGTCGTAATTGGATCCCTCGATAGCATCGTTGCCTTAACCCACGACACAAAAGCAAGCGCATCAGCGAGGAAATATTAAAATTAATCAAATGCATATTCGTTCGACACCCTCGAGCCTGAAGGTATATTCACAAACACACATGCACGTATACGTCGATTCCCAGAGCTTGACGCTTCGAACCCTCTAACGCTGATAATCGAACCATCGCATAATAAAGAGTAAACCAATCCTCCCCTCCCCCCACCCTCTCTAAAGCCGATATATCAGTGTGTCTCTCTCCTTCTCTTGAGCGCGCAAAAAAAAAAAGAAAGGGGTGCTGTGTAAAAATGCAGCTCGCGCGCGCGCGAGTAGTCATATGCGCACTCACATATACAAACACAGACTCATACACACACACAGTGTGGCTGTGCACTGTGCAGACTCGTTCGATTCTCAGTGTCTGGAAATAATTAGAGGCTGCGAGAGAGAGAAAGAGAGAGAGAGAGAAAGAGAGCTGGGCGCTCTCTGTGCGCGTGTTGCCACGGCAACCGCCAATCAGAGGGCGCAGAAAAAATTTTCCCTTTGCGCCTCTCTCTCACTCTCCCCCCCTCTCTCTCTCTCTCTTTTTGCGCGCCGCTTATTTTTCTCTCTCTCTTTCTCTCTTCCCCCCGTCTCTCTGCAGCTACCCCCGTTGCAGCAGCAGCAGCAGCAGCTGAGAGATTGTCTCGCGAGAGATAATGTATGCGGAGACACGTCGAATCATGCACCGCTACCTACGCTACATACATATCCGTACGTATGCGCATCCTGCACACTGCAGCACGCTTGCATCACTCTCGTAAATGTGCGCGTTCTCCGATATGCGCGCGGGCGCTCCTTCGCTCGCGCCTATACCGAAGTTGTTTTTTTTTTCGGCACCCCCTGCGTTATATCTTATATGCCTACGCGCGCGACATCACGAGTAGTCTTGAGATGAAACCTTTGTTTGCAACTAGCACCCGTGTATATAACTCGTCGTCTCGGTGCTGCATGCCTACGTCACTTCTTTTTTTCTTTTCATCTACTGAAGTTGCCCTCCTCGTAATTACCCAGATGGTGGATTTGATTGTAGCACTTCAGCTTACGAAAATTGCAGAGTGCTAAAATGCATTAGAAAGGAGCAATTGTCGCACGAAGTTTCCAACTTTACTATTTTTATCTTTTTTTTCTTCTGTATTTTATTTTCAGGGAAATTTTTCGTCGAATTAACAGTTGATTTTTATTTTTATTGAAAAGTGATGCTATTCAATCGTAAAATTATTGGTCGATGAATTTCAAATCTCTATATCAGGAATTTATACTTATAAAGATGAAATTGTGGATCTGATTCACATTTATTTGTTGATTATTATAGTTTGCAATTTTCGCTTTATACATCAGAAATGTTTATTATGAACGAGTTTACTAGAAGAATAGTTGGGTACCTGTAGTTAGATCTACTGCACTTGTTTGTAATTTTTTAATTTTTTTATAGAAACTTGTACAAATGGAGTTTTCCTTGTATCGTGTATATCCAGTGTGCAATCAATACATATATGGATACTAATTTTTTATAATATTAATCTTAAGATTATATAAAAATTTGAATCCAATAAATGTTTTTATATTCTGAATTTCTAGTACAACTGCACGATGATTGACAGCTATAGCAAATTCGTAATGCCATATTCGTTCATGTGATGATTTCGTCTTAATAAACATAGTGTTTGTTTAAATCAATTATAAACTTGTTATCTCACTCCAGAACTTTATATCAACCAAAAGACAACGAGGTAAAATATATTAGTGATGAATGAGATAATTAATTATGCAATTACTCTGAGGTCAATTCAACGACTGCTCAGTCTTTTCAAAAGTACTTATCACCTAGGCTTGATATTTCTTGAAACTCATTGAAGGACTGAACATTAATTCAGAAAAGAACAAGATCGTTTGAGCTTATTTCAATTAGAAAAAAATCCTAATTAGTATTAAAACGAGCTAGGCAATAGCAAATCAGCAAACAACAAAAACCAAACAATCCCAACAAATGCGAATCACTGATTCAATGCAAGGTGAAAAGAATGATCTCAAAAATGTAAAAAAAAAACAAGAACAAAGAACATAACTTCGACAGTTGCGAAAATTCGCGCACGAGCAATTTTCCTGTATAACGCGCGCAGTGCGCGGGTGGCACGCTTGCTTGCTTACGCCTGCTCGATATCGCACGCGATATTCAGTCGTCTCTCACTCTCTCTCTCTCTCTCTCTCTCTCTCTCGACTACTTCTCGCGCGGCTTAATTACTCAATTTGGATGTCGTCGCTCGGCTCGCGGCTTCAGTTATATACGTATCTCCTCTCACTCTGCAACCTCTCTCTCTCTCTCTCTCTCTCTCTCTCTCTCTCTCTCTCTCTCTCTCTCTCTCTCTCTCTCCGCACTCTTGGCTTTTAATGCAGCGGAGCGTCCCATTAAGGAGACTCGCGCGCGAGGCAGGGAGGTGTATTATTTCGTTTTCGTCATGCGCATTTTTTCACATGCGCGCCTTTCCCTCTCTCGCGCGGTGCCGGGCTATGAAAGAAAAGAAAAGGGCGCCACGACGACGACAACGACGACGACGACGATGAATCTCTTTGAAGCCACGTATCGACGTCCTTCTTTTTTTATTTTTTTTTTTTCAATTAATGCCGGCAACGAGTGCCCTAAGCCAACGGCATACGACGTGTGGTTGTGAACCTCTATAGCGAATTCCGCGCCTTCTGAAGATGGCGTCGATTCGCGTTTATATATACATATACTTCTCTCATGTACCGCGCGAGCTACGCAAATATGAGTGCACGTAGGCGTGCGTAATGATAAATTGCTGCGGCTCCCTGTGTTTGTGCGCGCATTTGCTTGGCTGCACGCTCTCGCGTACGCGCGGGGGTGAACTATACTATATGCCGAGATGGAGAAATTACCATACTGCGCGACGGATTTCAGACTGAAATTAACAATTCCACCGTGTTCCTCGCACTCCGCTTGCAGCTTTGCCTATCGCAAGCTGCATGGAAAAGGTTATTATCGCTCTGACGATCCAATGATTCTCTGTACAAATAAAATCAACTTACAAATTACTAATTGCATTGGTCATTGAAATTGAACCAATCAGAAAAATTGAGGTACAAGTTTGAATACAAGTTTAATGTACAGATCGTTGACTCTAATAAGATCTCATTATATTATTATGTTATCAGACGCGATTAAATAAAAATCATTGCCCTCGCACTGAAAGAGGAAAACTCAAGGAAGCAACGTATCATTTGCAAAAAAAGCAAGCATGTGAAGGTATAATTTCTTATTTCGCAGAGGTCTTCTTGGTATCGGTACCAGCCTCCGGTTTGCTCAAGGGGTTCTAGCTTCTCATATCTTTTCAATACACGAGCACGCATGCATATAACAAATGCCCGCGCGGGTGGCTGTCACGCGAGCTGCTGCTGCTGCCCGGCGCAAGTTTACTCCCCTGAATGGCGTGTATTTTGGTTAGATTTGACAGCGACATTCATTGTTTTCGGAGCAACACGGCTGCTTCTACCTGCCTCTCATTAGCCTATTCAAGAGTTCGCGCGACTAAGGCTTCTGCATGTAGATGTGTAGGTGTGTAGCAGGGTACACGATGTCAACACGTTTCTGTGCGTGTGTGTATACGTGCATTTCAAAGGGATCAGTTTCAAAGCGATGTTATCATGATTGTTCTTATACGTTCTAATCCGGAAGTCCGGATCGACTGAACGAGACCCTTGTCAAAATACTACTTCAGCTTTCCATTGATCTCCATTATTCCTACATTGACAGCTTACGCACTTCGTGGAAGAGTTAATTCGTCCGAGTAAGTTAAGCAGAAGTGTCGTTCTGGGGCCGAAGGAATACGTATCTTTTATTACAGTGCTGATCGAAACCTTTTACGGGATACAAAAAATAAGTTACATACTATAAAAAAAAACCGTGTAATATATCAATATTGTAGAACATTCTCTGTTTACAATCTTTCTATATTGCCGGAAATATTTTTTATAAATGATTTTTTTTAAACGATAACATGTATTACAAAAATAGTATGTAGTAAAAACTTTTTTTACAACAGTAATAAATGATGAAAATGGTCACAAAAATATAATTCGTGAACATCGATTCACATAAAAGATATAATGAAGTAGAATAATCATATAGTAAAAAGACAAGACTGTAGAGTTTTCTGTAGAAAAGTTGAATAACACAATGCAATAAAACCTTTTGGTTTATTAAATATATTTGATAATTTTGTAGAGCTCGGTGGCGCAGTCGGTAGCGTGTGTTACTCGCACGTAGTGGCCCTTGGTTCGATTTCCACTTCCGGCATTTCTCACTGACTCTACCGTGAGACGGATTCCACGTTTAATTAATAACTTCCACTGTGTTTTCGTAGTTATTCTCTTTGTAAAGGGGCAGTAATGCTCGTTCAATTCAAACAAACAAAAACAAACATAATTAATGATTGAAATAAAGAAAAACGATCAATAGATTCATTCTCGACCATCTGATCGAACATCCGGTGACTTCTGCTTTATATGATATTAATTATTATGTCATGATTTTACAGTTTTTAATTGTTATAGTAATGCCATATTTTCAACTAAGTTAGGTATACCCAATATGGGACTATAACCAATATGGGACTATCACCGGTTTTGATATGTTCGTGATGCTTTGGCAGTGCTAAAC
>JAWWMK010028718.1:0-58573 GCA_035047105.1 Galeopsomyia nigrocyanea
TATTCTTCATAACTGGCCAGTTTATGGTCGGACAAAAATGGTCAGAAACTGGCCAGTTGACCATCTTTTACGGTAAATAGGTTCTTACAGGGATGTACACCGTAATTAAAAAAAAAAGCTCAAAGACAATGATTAATTACACCAAAAGAATATGCGCACAAATACCATTCCGCTTTTCCCGGTAAAACAATCAGTTAACATGCAACAACTAACCCCCTTCCAATATCACAATTGCTCTCCTACTTTCAAATCTATATCTGTATTGGGGTTATAACGAACTGGATTCGCTTCTTCGAAAATGAATTCATAACCGATACATCGCTCTCAATTTGCTTATAACCCACGCTCGGCAATTACAGATTGTAGGCTTTTCTAAAAAAGCATTATAGCCCCAGAGCTCGCGTAATCGATTATTATTAGTTTCTTCCTCTTTCGTATAGCCTGGGCGGATAATTAAAGGTACTGCCGGTGAAAAGTAAAACCATCGATCCATACATAGTTTACAGCGTACGAAAGCTGAAAATTTCCATTGAACAAACATTGTATGTACTTACATTTTTCTTTTATTTTTTTTTCTTCATACAAGCCGCGACCGTCTATCATTATCTATATTCATATAGCTTTCCGCCGCTCTGGATTGTTCAACTCTTCTGTTATCATACGAAAATTGCCAAGGGCACGCACATGTGTGTACTATATACGCGCGTGACTTGGATTCATTAACTTTCAACTCCACCAAAGCGTTTCTGTGTCATTATACTGTCGTGCGTGTGTAATTTTCATTCTTTTCTTCTTCTTTTTCTTTTGCACCGCAGATCGTCGTCGTTGATGCTGCTGCTGGCGAATAGAACGAGGATGTGAAGAGTTTTTTTTTTTGCCAAGAAAAGTGCGTACAACTCGAAGGTCAAAGTTCCTATATGCAGTCTGCAGCTTTCCGAAATGTCTTTCTTCGGCTGGGGCAAAAGTGGCGGTGGTACCGAGAGCAATGACGACCATTCCGGACGTAATCTTCAGGATGGTCTTTTTCAAATAGCTTCGCAAGCTTGTCATATACTTGTACAGGTTAGCTTCTTTTATTTACTTTGTTTTTTTTTACAAACGATTAAGTTTGTTCTATTGCATGAACTATACTTCAACGTTGCTCATAATAGTTCGGAGTAAATTAAGAAACTTTCATAGCTTTATATACAAAAGTTTAGTTATACGTTATAGCAAAGTTTTTGAACTTAGGGGCGTTGTTAGTTGCTTTTTTAATGAATGTTCGTACGATCGTGTCGATAACCTTATTTTTCTATTTCGAGCTTTCTTACAACCTTACAACGCTTTGCTACTAAAAGTATAAAAGTACATGATATTAACTATGTGAGCTTTCAACTATGTACCAACCGCACATACGGATCTATTTCAAAGAAAAATAAAAAAAGTAGAAAAAAATGAAAAAAAAAAGTGCGAAGCATCAAAGAATTTGGTAACACACAGGAAACTCGATAGCCAACAACTTTGTAAAGCTCTGAAGTTGATGGTTTATAAAAGTGAAAAAATTCGCGTTGCAATATAGAATTTCAGTCCGTTATTTATTTTCTAAAAAAAACAAAATATACAGAACTGAGCCGCAGTTTTTTTTCATTGGTCGAACGATGGATTGATATCACGATATTATCGCGTTTGCATTTTTAAAACAATCTTTTGCCAAAACGCAATTCTATTGTTCCTAAGACTACGTACAACTAACAAACTGCCTATACATATTATGCCACTCAAGCTAAAATAACGAACGCGATGCGAAAACAAGTTCAGCAAAAACACTTAAGCAATGAAAACAATGTGAAACTAACGCAAACACGCTACGAACATACATACACACCCACAGGTGAACAACACCCACAACGTCTCGTACGGCGGCAGTAACCGTGTGACGAACGTCGCTTACTCGAAAGCCGGTGGTGGCACTGCAAGCTTGTCCAGCAGCTCGTCCGCGGCGACAGCCTCGAGCCTTTACTCGAAGAATGTGGACGCAAGGCTCAAGGATCAGGACGTGGTTGTCCTGCTACCGCACGGCAAGTCTCGCACACCGAGGATCAGGCACAAACTTGCGGTGAGTTTGACAAACTTGACAAGCACGCGGCGAGCAAGCGAGCGTCTTGTGGTTTGACGTCTTATGGATGTGTATCGAGTTAGTGCATAGTTTTTATAAGATGCTTTTTTTTTCTCTTGTCGTTGATGGTTGAAAAGTTTTGTTTTCTTTTTTTGTTGAAATATTGATTATTCTTTGTTTTATTAGTATCTTGGTGTTTCTTTGTTAAAAATTAAATTAGATTAAATAGATAATGACGTTTACAAACTTTAATTTGTATCTTTGTCAACATTTTACCCGCACTTATAGTCGAGCACGTGAAAGGACGTGCAAAACTAAGCCTCTGTAAATTATTTATAGCCAGGTTTAATTAAAATTTCATTGAGATTTATTGTTTTCTTAGAGAACTTACACTGTTAATAATTCAGTAGTAAACAGTGATTATTGAGCTTTCGTGCGAGTTTACCCGATATTGAGTCGAGCTTTGTTCATATATAGCTCAAAACAACA
The DNA here is from genome assembly GCA_035047105.1 of Galeopsomyia nigrocyanea. NCBI lineage: Eukaryota > Metazoa > Arthropoda > Insecta > Hymenoptera > Eulophidae > Galeopsomyia > Galeopsomyia nigrocyanea. Next base: position 2,585 of record JAWWMK010028718.1, read on the forward strand.
TGCGGTTATTAAAACTTTCCTCATAGAGAAATCATAACGCATAAATTCAAATGCCCTGGATTCGTGAATTCCCTATTGTGCGTTTCGAAATAAACTTCTGGATTGCGTAATATTTTGCTTTCAATTAAAAATGATACATGATGTGATTTAATCATCAGTTTATTTTTAAAATAATTTACCGCTAAAAATATCTCTATTGAAGTTCCAACGTCAGTCCACTAATTTAATAAACACAAATGTAAAAACACTCCAATCATAAATTATCGCAATATCAGTAGAAATAAAAGTCATCCTCCCACAACGCCGTAACATAGAACATCCCCTCTCTAAGAAACTCTATCGATCCCCCATCATAAAAAAAAAACAAACAAACATCGTCCACAAAAAATGTGCGTCCATCTCCAACGACGATCTTGAAAAGACCACACTGCGTCAGCAAGAATTTTCCGCGCAAAAATTCGAAATTGATAGAAAGTTCGGCTATACAATAGAATCCTGAGTCACGCATGTCCCCCTTTTCCTCATATAGAGTATACAGTATAGACGTGCAGTGGGCGTAAGTCGTACAACGTTGACAAATGTCTCGGCAATGCGTCAACCTGGAAGAGGGAGGATATGTCTTTTGAATCGTAGCAATGCTAATTTCACTGGCGTGTGACCGAGCTATTTGCGATTTAAATTTTCGGGAGGGGTTAAGAGTTTAGACACTTGGTAATGCGCAGTGTGATGACAATTAGCGAGTAAAGGGAGAAAAAAAAATGAATTATCAACACTTGAGGTAACGAAAGTGTTGAAAAATTCATCGAGGCAATTACTTTCCAGAGGAAGACAATAACAAAGTTACATTTGAGTAATTACATCCCTGATACGTATAACATCAATAACAGGCATTTAGCTAATGAAGATACAATATAAAAGATGAAGCTTAGATCCTTCGCTCGCCCATCATCATCCCATATACCCAACACAAAGAAAGAAAAAGCTCTCTCACTCTCTCTTTCGTCCAGTCGATAAATAATCCTCCGAATTTAATCGTCTCGCGTAAATCACCAACATATCCAATCTCTCACACGCCGCCCACCTCAAGTAGGTTGATACACGTAAACTGCGAATCGAGAGAGAGAGAGAGAGAGAAAGAAGGGATGAAGAAAAAAAAACATCAAAACAGCTGCAATATTTAACGAATTACAACGTTAGTCACGACACCTATGATAAATCACGGCATATCATTTGAATAAAACGAGAGCCACCACCAACAAGAGAGAGAGAGAACGCAGAGGGCCAAGGCCAATCGAAATCACCGACTGTGTGTACGTGTATGTGTGTGTACTAACCCTCCCCCCTCTCTCTCTCTCTCACTTTATTCGTATATCGATCGTTAAGATCGCCTCCTCGCTTATATACCTTTTATATATCCAGCGTTGACTTGCCTTAGTACGCGGCAGACAATGGCCGGCCACCAGCACCGCAGGTGTGTGTATGTGTTTACGATCGCGAGCTTTCAGTGCGCTTAATACGATTTAAGTGTTCGTTGACGATGCAACGTTGTTTATCTATCTAATTTTTCTTTTTTTTATTGTTATCGCGCGATGTGCGCAATATTCGTTGATGGGAAATTTTTGTCAGGATGATTAAAATTTGAGAATTCTTTTCAATGTTGTTCATTTCGGACGGTTGTAATTGGATGGAACTTTTTAATTGTGATTCTGCTGAATTTTTGTTGTCGAGTAATCAGTGAATTATTCGGAAATGTCTGTTTTATGTTTGATTAAATTACGTTTAAATTAAATTCGACATTGTTCTGAAAATCTAATTAAAGGGTATGATACTTCCGACGACATTAATTACAGTACAGTAATTAACAGTACAGTAATTAACATTGATTTCGTGAAAATTATTCGTGCGTCATTAAAAAAAATGTATATTACCGGCTCACTTCATTATCCGAACTGTAATAATCATCAAAACATCACAAGTGTTGAATTGAATTCAAACAATTTTTCCCGATGAGTAATGGATACTGTTTTTGCTCGTGGATATTTTTCAAAAAGGTGAGTACTGCAATCAGAAATCTATAAATATACCACATTAGCGTATGCGTGACTAAAGAGGGTCAGGTGTTAAAAGCACGTTAAAAAGCAATCTCCTCTTCACGAAAAAAAAAATCGACCTACTTTGTCTGAAAAAAGAAATAAGGCATTTCGCGCGAACGAAGATGTCAGTCTTTCGTCTTTTGGACGCATTATATGCAAAATGCGCTTTTCGTCGCGTGCGTCAAGGTCGTCGGTGTGCTAATCCACCGCAGAGGAAGAAGAAAAAAAATTGTGTGTTTGTGTTCGGATTGATTGATAGAATCATTTCCGAGCATCTTCTCGGAAACAAAGAAAAACAATTTCTTCAACGTTGTATTAAGTGATTATGCTTCGATCTTCGATAGGTTCAATGTGAATTTTCACGGAAAGAGTCATTAGCCAAAAGGAAAAAAAAATCGCTGGGTGTCGGTATAATAACAGACGTCTATTTATTTTTGGAGTATGCATTTGTTACATCCATTACAAAAATTATTCGTGGAAAATTGCTTCTTCGACTTCAATGCCACCACGAAATTGATTGATTTTTCCGTCGCTTCTGGAGCGAGAAGAATGAAAAAAAAAACTCATTCGCGCTAAAGTAAATGTACACAGCAGTCGCGCGCGCGAGTGCGTTTATCGCTCACTTACTCAAATATACTCCTTTTGTACACGTGAGATTTTGTTTGATATGCTCGCGCGCAGGTGACGAAAAAAAAAAAGAAAGAAAGAAAGAGGGAATCGATTTCGTGTTGGATTATATTCTGCGTTGGAAATGAGGTTCATTTTCGTCGTAAATGTGTTTTTAACAGGTGTACATTATGAAATTGAATAATGTAGTTGTCGGTTATTATTGTGATTAGATTTAAATGAAGTTCACGTCGGATTGATGTGAAATAATTGATGCTCTAATGGTGGCTGAATAATTAAATTACGTGAATTTCGGATTTAGTTGATTACAATAATGAATAATTAATGTATTGCTATTCGCTAAATTAATTTCGATGTGGCATTCATCAAACTTTTTAATCACACTATCGGTAAATCATTTATTTCAAATTAAATATGTGCGAACGATGGAGGTGGATGCATTAAATTTATACATCCAAGTCATTACAAAACCATAATCAATTCTAGAAAAACTAATAATTCAGAAAAATGACATATTAAAAAATCTAATTTAACGCTCAACCCAAAAATATAACCAAGGAAAAGACAACACTAAACGCATATTAAATTCAGATGCCGAATGCCTTTTCCGCCGGTATTACATATAGTTCACGTACGTACACATTAATCACACAGCGAAATCAATAAACACGCTTATGGCGCGTACGAACGCATCAATGTTCAACTCTGTGGACACTCTTTTTTTTTTCCACTGGAGCTGATGTTTGCTCGGCGTTAAGTGGACTGCGGTATTGGGGCCCTCTGAATGTTTCATGCGAAGTTGATTGTTGCCATTGTCGCATGTCGCACTCGCGAGATCGCGCTGATAGGTGACAGCTGAAAAGGTGCAATTGTTTTTGCTTTATTTTCTTTGGCAAGCTGATATAGGTAATGAACGGTTTTATTTTTAGTATGTATTTTTCTTTGGTTAGCACTGGGATGCGTCCATCGAATTAGCTGCGCTCGGAGGAGTGAAATTAGTTAATTCGTAGTTTATGTTCGTTATTCAATGGATTTATTCGGTCGAACGGTAATTCGAGATAATTATGTGATTATTGCTTTAATCATTCAATAAATTATCCAATAATTCTGCCACACTCAAATACCAAACCTCAGCGTGCAAATTCAAAACCATCTGTTTCTTTCTTTCGTTCGATAACAACCCTCTGGAATCGAAAAAATTTATCATCCGACGAGTGGCATCCAACAACAAAGAACAAAAGAAGAAAAAAAACTTTCCACCGGATGAATAGAATCGAGTGTCCATTTTTTTTGTTCAACGACAACACTTCGTCACACAGGCCCGCGTGATTTTTTCGACAATCAATGCGCGCATTTGCCGCATCGAGATGTATATATCACACACAGGCGTCAACCGCAGATATCACTGCTGAAAAAAAAAAAAAACAAAAGCAGCACTTTGTCAAAGTCGAAAAATGCCCTTGTCTTCATTAGCAGCAGCAGTGGCAAACCAGACAAAAGGGAAAATTTTCGGCAGGGGTTGCCAAAACCTGCCACTGACCGTCGGCTTATATAATACGCGTTTCGTGTGCTTCGCGGCTTTACGTTGTTTTGACGTGTTAGAGTATATTTCGAGGATTACATTGGCCCTCTATGAACTATTTATCGGTGAATAAACCACCCGACGCCGCCACTGCATCGAGACGATAATTACGTTTGCGCCGCGTGAAAGCTCGATTGTTTGAAGGTTAATGCGCACCAAAACATCGAAAATTCAATGGAGAAAGATCTTAAAATTACTGTATAAATTCTTGAAAATTCGCAATATTCACTCGGGCGTAAATTAAAACGTATAATACGAGAAGCCTCACCTTGGCAGAGAAACACAGCAGGTGCATATCAGAGAGAGAGAGAGAGAACGACGCCGCATGGCGCCGCCGATGCTTGCAGACACGAGCGCGCGAACGTTGGAAATTACAGGCATTACGCGTTCGTTAAAGCTTGCGGGAGAAGCCTCGGCAACAACAAAACGATTCCCATGGCGATCGCCGCCGACGTCGACGACTTAATAGACTCATCGTCTCTCTCTCTCTCTCTCTCTCTCTCTCTCTCTCTCTCTGCGCGAAAAGAGCTCCTGCCGTGACGAGATCCCATAGACGACGGTAAGACATGGTTTTTCGCTATTATACCTTATACTCGCTGATGTATGTATACGTATATACGAGCCAGCAATGAGATTGCGTTGCTTGATTAGAATGGATTGGCAGTGAAGGTTCTGTGTGCTTCTCTTTTTATTTTTACGGACAAAGGATTTATTTCGTATAATTTTTTTTTTTATTTTCGAGATACGTAACAAGTGAGTTTTTTGTTCGTAAAGCGAGCAAAAACAACAAAAAAAAAAGTAAACGCGAATAAAAATTTTACAAAGGAAAAAAAAACAAGGCAGGCCGTTGATCCACGTCAACGCGTTGATTAAGATGTATTCGAGCGCCAGACGACATATCGCGAAGACAAAAAAAAAACATACATACACACAGAGAGAACGGTAAACTGCTTCAATCGTTCTCTTTCTCGCGCGTGCAAAACTCATACCTTATTCATAAAGTCGCACGTGGAAAGAGAGAAAGAGAGAGGGAGAAAAAGCCGCGTTGCTTTACAAATCCGACGTGTGTTTTCCTTCACCCTTTATGCTCGCGAACTCTCTTTCTCGCACATCATTTTCGCCTTCTTGCATTTTTCATGCTTTCTCTCTCTACTTCAACTTTCCTTTTGTGTGTGTGTGTATAATGTCGGTAATTTGTTTTGTAAAATATGTTTACCCTTTTCGCTTCAATCGTGCTTCGTATTATGCATTCGAGTGAGTTATTTCAATTTTGTATTTACGTAATGTTTCCGCGTGTTGCTTTTGTTTGGATGGAATATATATACGCTTTGAATGCGTAATGTGTATGAGATTACCTACAAGTGGTTTCTCGCAGAGAAAGAGAAAACATATCTATTTTAAAATTTCATGATTATTTTTGCGTTACGCAAACACAAATCCTTTCATCAAAATAGAACTCTAGAAAAAAAATATATCGTTCACTTCAATCTCGCCTGCCCAGCAGCGCGAAATAAATGTGAAACATTCAAACGCGATATATATACAACATACACGATGTTTCTACAAGTGACGTATGTATATCTATAACACACTGCTTTGCCCTCCGAAATTTTTTATTCACCCCCCATCCCCACTCTTTCGTCATTTCCCCATCCTTCTTTTTTACGCCGCGCTACTCGCCTTTCTTTTTTCTTTTTATTTCACGCTCGCGGCCAAACCTCCCACCCCCTTCGGCCTTTTTTTTTCCTTTCCTCCAGACGTACGTTGCCCACCCTCGCGAAAACATCAATCCGTCGCAGTAGTACGAACGCGCTACGGCCAGACTCGTTGTTACTCGTATACGGCTAGGTGAGTATATGAAATTATTATACGAGATAGTGCGACGACAAAAGAGATTGATATTCACTTTTAATGAGAGTGATGGGTTAAAGTGAATTTTACGCTTGAGCATTTTTGTTCGGAAATTTCGTTAAATGATCAATCGCTTTTATGTGTCGCTTTTTTTTCTCAGCTGAAGTTAATGGTCCAGTCGTTTGTAACGTTGTCGCGTGGATTTAATAAACTTTGTTTTTTTTTTTGCGCGAAAGAGAAAGAGAGAGGATTCCATCGACACGAGAGTGCATGCAAAGATAAAATATACAAAAAAATTTTTTTTTTTTTTTTCGTAGCTCGCTTGTCATAAAAATGATGTCACAACGCGACGAGAGTAATTGCGTTGCAAAGTGAAATTTGTGCGCTGTTTTTTTACGATGTTTCCAGGAAAGTTTTTTCCTTTTGTTATTAGCCTTTGCGCGCAGTTGTTTAAATTTAGAAATAATTAATTGTTTATTTTTAAACTGCGCTCGAGAAAACTTTCAAAAGAACATTATCAAGCATCTAGGTTAATGAGTATTAGTTGCTGTTGTTAATGCGCCCGGAGTGGGAGTATCGCAAAAGTGACTCGCTAAGATAGTTAGCTCGCGCCGAGAAATCAAGTTAAGTGAGTGAGATATATCGCTAGTTTTGCATTATGCAGATATAATTACGAGCGAGCGAGCTTATATAATTCGAACTAATTGCCGTCCTACTTCGCCCCAAAAATTTTCAAACCTTCCACGCGCAAAATTTTACTACTCTACAAACTTCGCAAATTGATAATAACCATTGAATAAAGAATGAAAACGAGGGAGTTTTGAATCGCGAGCTGCGCCGAGAGAGAAAACTTTTCCTTTAGCGATTATTCAAATTGCTCTTTTCACGCAATAGTCCAATTAATAACCATTCAGAACTATTTCGAAACTGCGGAATATCAATTGCCTTTCAACTCGTATAAACGGCTACCTCGCGAAGTAAGAAAAGTCAGAGAGGTATTTTGCCGCGAGATAGGCAGCACAACTTGCACACTACTATGCGCGCTCGAATTCGTTATGAACGCTAATGGTAGTCTCGATATTTGCTCTAGTTTCTCTCTTGCAAGCCAACGCTTACGAGAGAAACTTCCAAAGTCGGTGGAGAGCTTGGAATAGAATTTAACTGGTAACCGTTTGTATGCTGATGAGGCTATTTTTCTGTTGTTTATGATCTTTTTTTTCGACTCTCTTCCTCTGCTCTTTGCCTTCTCCTCGTGCAAGCGAGCTTGGAGAAAGTTGATATCGACCGATCTTTTTATATGGAAAACACTTTGGTACTGCTGTCTCGCTTCGTTGTATCTTGAATGGAAACGTTTTGTGAGACTTTGAATGAAAAATTCATGTTATGCTTGATCATTTTATTTAGGATTTATTGTTGTGATATGAATAATTCTGATTTTTGTTTGAAAGTTTATTTGAAAATATTACTTTCTGATTTTCTTTTACATCATTTATAGTTTCTTAAGGAATGCTATAGATTTACAGAAATCATTTTTTTAACAAAATTGGGAAAAAGAATCATTAAAACTTTAGAAATTTCCATTACTACAGTAAAAAAATAACTTGAAGTTCACTCTTCCTCGTGGGAAGTTACATAAACATCAAACCATCAACTTCAGTCCTAAGAACATAAAAAGCGTTTAAAGAATAATAATTCATTCGTCGCAAGTTACACTTTTCGAAATTAAAAAAAAAAACCACGTATGTACCTTCGCTAAAGTACACACAGAACGCGCGCGAAACTTTAGTGGGGGGATACGTCCGTATAATTAAAAAAAAAGAGTGTCAAGCGCACGTAAAAGCGCCGCAGGTGAGTCGAGAGAGATAGAGCTCGGCTTTAATTTTGCCGGTCAAATATTTGCTCGATCGATATGGAAGAGATCGTGTACGGCGCTCGGGTGAGGGACGTGTATGGCTACTTAATTGAGCGAGCGAAGGCTTCGTTAAAATTTGATGGCTAAGGCGTTTTGTTTCACTTAAAATTTCATTGTATACCCAAAGGGGAGAGAAGGAATGATGAAAAAAAGAATATTTTTTTCCGGTTTGTTTTTTTTTGCCCTTTTCGACATGTGAGAAAGGGTTGCTGAATAAGTTAGCAAGACGGGCTCCCGTAGTTTTATCGAGAATTCTCGGATATCTTTTTTTTTATTATTCAGAAGCAAGAATTTAGTGAGTGCTATTGATTATGCGAATGAGAATGTCAATCACGTATTATGACTTGATTTATCATTCATTTTTTTTTCATTGATTGCAGAAAGTGGATTATTTCTTTTTTATTGTAATTTTTTTTATCGTAATGTACTTGTTTTGTGAATTTTCATCGGCTCATTACGTATTCTATTTACTCGCTTATCTGAAGTAATGTAGAAACTTTTTCAATCTTTGCAAAGTGAACCAATTAAGATATTAGCTTTATTATGCATTTACACTGAATAGTAAAATTTTATTTTTCGCAATAATAATCTGTCCTAACCATGCTGTCATATAGAAGACCATTCCCATATGTAACGCACGGTAATTCACCAACAAAAATCGTCCACGAAGCCAAAAAGCTTATAGTAAATGGAAGTATAAGATCCGCAGATAATATAACAGATTAATGATAAAATTCACTCAACGCGAAAAACGCCCATCGACCATCCAAACTATATGATTCACAGAGTTGGTATGGGTCATCCTAGGAAGAAACTTTTCGCGTTTTAGCCTCAATTTCTCTCTCTCTGACTCTCCAAAATGCGACAGGCAGCATAGGCAAGCAGAGTCTCATCCCATTTGGGGCGGGAGAACTCGTGCTGGCGCATTATGAAATTCGACGTAATCGACTGCACGAAACGTTTCAGTCCTGATGAGCTTGGAAGTGGCGTCGACACGCGACTACTTAATTGAGCAGCTGCTGGGAATGTTGATTGTACCCGTGTGTTTTTAGATCGCTGCTTTTTTTTTTCTTCAATTGCGGTTGGCGAGCAGGGGAGTTCTGAGAATTGATGGCAAAGAGTTTCGACCCCCTTTTTTTTTTAAAGATAAGGCATCCTTTTTTTTCTCATTCCGGTTATTGAAGTCGTTGAAATGTCGATTAAGTTATTAGTCCTCATTTTCAAAGTATTTTATCGTTGAGTTAGTTTATTTTATATTCTTATCCGAATTTGACTTGCTAAATTCGTAACTTTTTCAACGAAAATTTGAATAACAAATAAAGCTGCTTATTAAATTCATGTATAATGTCGCGTGATACTTAATTATACATTTTTCTGAAATATTCACGGAACAAGTAAATATTTTACATTGACGTGAGATTAAATAAAACGCAAGTTGAATTCGTCACGTTTTTGTTACCAAGCTTTTCACACACAAATGAAAAAAAAGTATAAACATAAAATTTGAATTTTCGTTGAATTTGAAATCAATGTCTCTCGTATATTCTCGACTGCCGTGGGGCTAGCTCACCATATACACATACGTACCTACACGCATGATGTTGGCAATTTGTCTGTCTCCATACCCTCTCTCGCGTTTGCGTGCACGGAAATGGGAGGTAGTTTTTCGATGTTGCCTTACTATAATTCAGGAGATTCTGGGAAATTGAAAAAGAACAGCTATCCCTTCTTTTTTTGTTGTTGTAGATTTATAGCAGAGTAAAATTTTATTATCTTGATTTCATGACTCAACAGCTCTTTCAAAAAAAAAAAATATTTATTTTATCTTCGTTAAATATCCAGTTGCAATTACAGCAAATAGTTAGCAGAAAGGAAAAGTCTACTACTATTTTTTTTTCCTCTCATCAAATAGAAAACGTCGTCGGACACACATCCCTTGACCTTTCCGTGCGGTTTTTTCCTGCGGTTGCCGCGCGGCGGTTAAACACGCGAAAGCTTTTAAAAGAGCAAAAAGATGGAACGAGTAAGTCGCGTTCTTTCGGAGCACTGAGAAATGATTAATTAGCTCTTTCGAGAGTCCCACGCGCGATGCAGTTTGTGTTTTTTGCCGTCGACCTTCTATCCTCTGATGGTTAATTGAGCTGAGCTTTTGGTACTTTTGCTTCTGGTGACGATAATGGACTTGGTGGTAGAACTAATTTTTTTGTCGGTTAACTATCTTAGTTTATCGTATAGTTGGAATTCTTGAATTATTTTAACTTAGAAGACTTGTATATTTTTTTAGATGAATGAAACTTGCGCTTGTTAATTGTGCTTGTCACTTCAAAAGAAATTATACAAAAGTCATGATTTACTTGACCTTCCATTTTATTAAGTAACAAAAGGAAGGAAATACTTTCTTTGAAATAACTCTTTTACAATTTATTCATGAGTCTCAAGTATTTTATTATCGTTAAACTCAAATTTCATACAATACCTCAAAACCAAATATCTAGAAAACAATTATGAACCACCCACTTTAAAATTCACCCCTAAACCAACAACAAAACAAAAAAAAAGCCCGAGAGTCAAAGTACCCTCGCAAAGTGCACTTCTGCGAAAGAAAACGTCCAGAGGGAGAGAGAGAGAGAGGCTTAATCCGCTTAATCAGGATAATTGCGGAAGCCTCTCTATGGTGTGCTCGGGCGCCTCGCTGGCGCATTAAAAATGCATCGCGCGTACTGTGCCGCTGCTGCTATACTGCGACAGGCGACGCCGTCGCGAAAATACAACAAATTACTCTCTCTCTCTCTCGTCGTTTTTTATTAGTTTTAGTCGTGGATGACGTTTATCGATTCGAACGATAGTGCGTTGAAAGAAATGTGGTGGGAGTTTGGCTTTTTTTTTTAAATCCATTTGTTAGATTGTTGAGTTTTTTTGTAGTGGTTAGTTAGTTAGTTTTGAAGCTAAAATTATTTTACTGAGTGAATTGTAGAATATTCAGTTGACTACTTTAGCAATTGTAGAAATTGTAAGACCATCATTCCACTTTGAAAGATAAGTCGGTATTATCCGTTGTAATTGACATTTGAATAAAGCAACTCAATTCAAAACTTTTCCTCGAGCTATAACTATACGGTTTTCTCATCTCCGTTCATAGCTAGATTATTAAATTAGATATTCAAATGAGTAAACTGAGTTAAAAATCTTGAATAGTCGAGAATTCGCGTAAAATGAAAATCCATTTCGAATATAATTTACTTTTCCGAGAATTTTCCAATTGATCAGATCAACCTCAATAAACAACAATAATAAAGGGAAATTTCGATTTCTTAAAAAAATTACACTCTTCGTCTCGCCAACCAATTAACCGCCATTCGAAATGTCATCTTCAACCAAAATGATTTACTCAATCGTTATTATATCGAAAAAAAAATCTTTCATCTAGACACTTTCATCGGCGTCAGTTTAATTGATCGTTAATCAGTCTGATTCATCAGACATTCAAAATAAACATTTCATCTGTACTATAATGCAAACGTTTAATAATCCCCTAAATGAAAAGCTCATTAACGCGTCTAGACAAAATGTTAAAAAAAAAATTAAATCAATTATGAAAAGTGTCGTCTTTCGGGGAAACTCCATTCGGCGAGCCGAAAATACGAAAAAACGAGTTAACGAGCATTTTCCATAAGCGTTAAAGGTCGCTTCGAAAACTCTCGAGAGAGGCAGTAGCAGCAGCAACAGCAGCAGCCACAGAATTTGCCATGGGGGTGGTGGTGTATAAGAGACGATCGATAACTTGGGCGCCAACGGCCAAATCCTATCCTATACCACCCCTCAAACTCCCGCAATGAGCTAGAAAACAGCATTAAATATACATCCGACCGCAAAGCGTGTGCGAATAACACACACACACACACACACACCTACGTAATCTTTTTTTTTTCTTCTTATCTTAACAAAAGGTTATATACGCTTGAATGTATAATGCTATCTATTGTGTGTTATCGAGTTCAATGAAGCGTTGAAGGAATGCCGGACACTGTATACGCGAGATACTTAGTTTGTTTCCAAACAATTTCGTTGAGAATGTGCAGTTATACGCGGAATTGTATAACAAAAAAAAAAAAGAGAATGCAGTGTGTTGAATAATGCTACTCGGTAAAGATATAAGAATTTGAATGTCGTTTTTATCTGCTCGAGGTGTGCTTCGTAATTATCACTAATCAATGCCAGTACGCACTTTTTTTTTATCAATTACATGCATGCTTTGGTTGATAAAACACGCTACACTGTGACCATTCAATTTCTTTTTTCTTTTTCATTTGATTTAGTCATCATACGTATGAATTTCAGAGAATTCTGTTGTACATGGAGAACGTTGAATGAATAAGGAAAGAACTTTTATAAAAGAATATTTAATATTGACTATTTAACAAGGACTTAATTAGAACATGACAGGAGAACTTATTGGTGAACTGACAGGACTGACTGACTGAACTGGTTGAATGGTTAAGTTCGAACATGAAAATTTCTTTTATAGCAATAAGACAAATGAATGCGTGTTAGAAGGCCCTGAAAAACAATTGCATATTCGAATACACTACAAATTCTATCACTATAAATTGCAATTTGCAAGTATTATATTCCCCAAAATTATTCAGCATGCTCCAAAACAAAAACTTTGACATAATTCAATCTTACGCGAAATTTCGAGACCTGTGCAAAAAAAAAAACGCACATCATCAACCCAAATATTTACCACTAACATATAGTGCCCAGAGCAGTACAGCTGTCGAAATAAAATAAGAAACACACGAAGTCACCTTGGACTTTGGACTTTGGTTATAGTCGTTGGTCGCGTTGTGAGGGGGTAACAAAGAAAAAGAAGGCGGCCCCCTACCTTTCTTGGGTTTAGAGTTGCGCGCGCAGCGTGCTGAGTAGCACGTGCACATCAGCCGTACAAGCCATAGAGTTGCAGGCTTTACACGCTCTTTCTCTCTCTCTCTTTTTCTCTTTTTCCCGAACAATAACCTTGATCCTCTCCCGAAGAGAGCGCGCGCGCGAGAGAAGACAGTGTAACAACCAGTTGACTGCGACGATGCGTCGCTGAGAGATTTTTTGATTTTTAAAATTATAAATTTGGTTTGGTTTGTGCGCAAAAATGACGATCTTGGTGAAAGCTAAGAAGGACCAGAAAAAGGTGCGTTGTCTTTGTGGTTTGAAATCGGGTTTTGATTTTCGCGTTTAAAAGTGTTTTTTTTTTTGTTTTCGCGAGTTGCGAATTTATTCTATCGCGATTAGAAAACTGAGGCTATAAGATTTGCAAAGTCACGACGAGAAAGGAATATCGCGTTGTAAAATTTTTGCATTTGTGATCTTAGAAGCTTCGTTAAATCTTTCGCGTCTCTTTTGTTTTCATCGAGTTTTGATGTATCGACGCAGTTCGTTTGATAAGTTGAGTGATTGATAAGAATCACTTTAATGATTGCGCGAACGCTGATGACATTTGCTCCGAAAACATTTGCATTGTTTACGTTGAGACGCTGCGTAATGTTAAATATAGATCTCTGACGAATCGGTCGAGCTGTGTGACAGTGTCGGCTGAAGAGTATTAAATAGGCGTGGGAAAAAGAGGTTATTATAGGCGATGGAATGGTCATGAATTTTAATAGAGAACATTTTTTGAACTGCAAATTGAATTACAATGCTTTGACTTCTTCGACATTACTTTTAAATTGATTCAATTGATTGTTATGGAGTTTCGTTGTTAGGTGACAACAAATTTTGATATAGAAATGAATTTTGAACCTTCAAGTTAACAGAGCTCAAATAAAACTTTTATTATGTATGAAATAAATTTAATAATAGAATCCCGTCGATGGTGAAATTTGAAATCGTTGTCAGCTGAAATAAATGTAGTTCACAAGGATTGATAATATGAAAAAAAAGTTTGAATATTAATGTCACCTCATCATTTGTTTTTATAATTTTCTATTGACACATCTATAAATATGTCTAAGGGTGTATTTTACAATTTAAATAAATTTGAGTGAACTTCATTTACAGCCGGGTACTTTAAATGTCACTTACGGCCCTGGCATTAAAGTCCCGTTACGCGTGGTTCGTTCGCGCCTTAGTTCACAGATGTCTCTAGTAACCTAATTTTTGAAATTTAACTTCAAAGCTTTCCAATTTTCAAATTGAAATCCTTTGTGTAATACGATACTGATTATCAGAAAAATAAATCGCAAATTATCTTATGTTCGCAGACTGTGTCCGAGAATGCACGTCTAGATGTAAACACTCCAGCCTGTGATGACGAATTTGATTTTTGGGACCAAACGGGTTTCATGTTGAGGAATGACATCGACGATTTCAATCACGGACGGTAAAGTCAACAACCATCTTCTTTTCACAAACTGTATAATAAATAAAAAAAAATATATTTCTCATAATTGTCATGCAGATGGGGCAGTGCACAAGATTGGTGCCGACCAAGCTGCATACCGATAACCATCATCCTGGTGTTGATCTTCCTAGTGGTTTTGCTGCCGTTGCTCGATCAAAAAGACGAAAGGCAAAGCTTGAACGGCACTTACTTGATGAATGACAGCGAGTTCGCCGCATGCATGAGCGAATGCGACATATCGCTCGTCGAGTCGATACCAATCAATTTGACATATCCCAAAGATGCAATTATTCATCGAAGTACTTATACAACCTGGTTAGATCTGATAAATATGGCTCAGAATAGAGTCGAAATTGCTTCGCTCTACTGGACGATGAACCGCGAGGATGTCTATCCCGACGATAGTGCCAAGGAAGGTGAAATGATTTTTCAAGCTTTGCTCAATGCTGGACGTGATAAGGGTATCGCGTTGAAGATTGCTCAGAATGCACCCAGTCATCTTAGCCCCAACATCGACACGGAACTTTTGGCGAAGAAGGCGAATGCACAAGTGAGAATTGAATATTTTTTTTTTTTTTTTTGGAAGATTTTACGAGCGTGATAATCGTGGTAAATCAATTTGATGTTATTCATCCTACACATGAAGTATCGAAAAGATTTATCGAATATTCATTGAGTGTGAGTCTGATATACAATGACTTGCGATTCATCAACTATAACCTTCTAAACCAACACTTTCGCTATTCGATCTCTCGAGCAAATATTAGCTTATAATTGAACGACAGACAGTCCACTGGCCTATCCAAGTTCATCAACTTCCATGGTCAAATATTAGTTTTATAAACGAAAAATCTTTTTTTTTTTCAGGTTCGCAGTCTGAACTTTGCGGCTCTCCTCGGTGGCGGTGTTTTACACACGAAACTCTGGTTAATCGACCGCACCCACGTCTACGTAGGCTCGGCTAACATGGATTGGCGTTCGCTCACTCAGGTCAAGGAGCTGGGAATTGTCGCTTTCAATTGCTCCTGCATGGCGAACGATCTTGCTAAAATTTTTGACGTAAGATCATGAAATTTTTTTTTTTTAGATTTTTGATTGTTTGACAGGGTAATAAAATTCTAATGATTTGCAGGTTTATTGGACGCTTGGACAGACTGGCAAGGTACCAAAGTCGTGGCCAAAATCGCTGTCTACGAAGTTCAACGCTGAAAATCCTATGGCCTTCACTTTGGAGGGCAACAAGTACAAGAGTTTCTTTGGCGTAAGTTATAAATCATCACGTTCATATAATTTTGACGAATAACTGCATTCAAATTTCGTGAACGACGCTTTTTCTCGGTAAAACTACTTTACAATTTAATTATTGCCGGCAAACCAAAAAAAAAAAGAGACACCGACGTCGTAAAATAACAAGATTTATTTTCGACGTTCACTTAGCAATTGTAATGTAGAAACAAGGGAAATATTCGAAAAATAGGATGAGTCATCGTGCATTTCATTAACAATTTAAAAAAAAACAACTGTCATTTGTAGAGTTCACCACCACCATTCTCACCGGACGGCCGAACCCACGACATAGATGCATTGTTGCAATGCATCAACAAAGCCGAAAAGTTCATCTACGTATCTGTCATGGATTACTTTCCGCTGACAATTTACACGCCAAAAGTGAAGTATTGGCCGGTGATCGACGACGCGCTGAAAGCCGCGGCGATCGAACGTAAAGTACAGGTGAAACTACTTATCTCGAAGTGGAAGCACTCGAGGAAGTCCGAGGACTACTTCCTCAAGGCACTCGAGGATCTTACCAATAGTTACAACAAGGTTAACATCGAAGTGGTGAGTTGGGTGTTTTCGAACGATGATACTCATTTTTTTGGGGTGGATAATTGACTGTTTTTATTTTTACAGAAAAGATTCGTTGTTCCGACCAACGCAGAATTCGATAAAATACCTTTCGGTCGTGTGAATCATAATAAATATATGGTGACCGATATTGCGGCTTACATCGGCACGAGCAACTGGTCAGGAGACTATTTCATCAACACGGCTGGTAATTATCTTCCAAATTGTAGTTTCGAAAAGATTCAAACGTTGGTGTTAATTTAAAAATATGATAACAATTTTGAAGATAAACGAAGTTCTGGATATTTCTCGGATTTAAACGTAGAAAATGATGGTTATTGTAGCAAGATATTCTAGAAAAAATACCATTCGATTCGCATATTATGAATTGCGATTACTTAAATTTATGATGTAAAATTTCCTAACGCGGTAGTCAACTATTTTTAATTGCATTTTTTTCTGCGACATTACATCCATGTCTTATTTTTTTTTTTTTTCAGGAATTGGAATGGTATTCGAAGACGCAGATCGTCGTAACAATAATAGCATCCGCCATCAACTCGAAGATTTGTTCGATCGCGACTGGAACTCGCAATATGCTCATCCACTGAACGCTTCCTGTTCGAATTTGAGAGCGCCTAAAGGTTTCTTCGCGAGATCGCAAATTATACCGCCGTTGCAGTTACACCACGTGCGGGCTTGAACGACTTTCTTTTTCTTTTTAGTGGAGCGGCGATTTGAATTTTATTTTTGTGCGCTAGATTTTGTACGATGAATTGATTTCTGGAACATTCTACTCTACAAAATCTAGCATTCAAGAGCTTTCGAATATTCTTCATAAGTTTTTGAGTGGCGGAGTATCATAAAAAAAATCAAACGATTTCTACTATCTATATTTTAAGATTATATATTTCGATTAACGATTTAGAGAAAAAAAGAAAGAGAGCATCACTTTTATTCGATCTCAACTGCTTGGTGTAAATATTTTCATAAATTTGTCGTTGAAATGAAATATATAGTATATAACAGAATCATATAAGAGCCTACAATATATAGATATATATTTTATTGTGAAGAGAACATTGCAGTATTTTGTGAAAGACTTTTTACAAAGCTTTGCAGCTATTGAAATATAATCATTGAATTAACTGTTTTCGTTTCAATGCTACACGAAATCATCTCATGAATCTGTTATAAGACGATTGATTACTGTGGATAATATTGTGATTGAACAATTTACTTTTACAATGCAAAAGCAATGCAATATCGTAGCGTTTAAGTTCGTTTTTCTAATTAGAGTTTAGTCATTACTGGTTTGACTGTATAATAGGGCAATTTAATATGATTGTATTGACTATTTTTTCAAGTTGTATGATATAATATAGTCTTTGGAGCTCAAACTAGTTTAACGTCGTTGATCAATATAATTTTCAACATGAGTTTTCGAAATCTGTCGTCGTAGTCAGCAATAAAGCGAATCATCATTTAGATTTATAAATTTTTTATGCATAAATCACTTGTAGTAATGGCATAGTGAATTTACAAAAGTAGAGACGCAAGTGAGCCAAAAGGTCATGTCCACACCTCACTCAATGTTAATTATTATCGCGCGATGATGCACATGAAAATTCTTCTTTTCTCAGCTGATATTTAAAGGGACGCATGGCACGTGCCTTTGTCTTCTCATCCTCAAGTGACCTTTTCACTTCGGTCTGTAAGAAGCAATAGAAGCAATAATCGACAACTTCAGATCGATGAATGCCAGGTAATGATTGAATGTTAGGTGACGCATCCTTTCGTTATTACAGATTAGCTCCTCAATTTACTCTACATTGATTCTTTATATACAAAAAAGAAAGGTCAAAGCAAACATTCGCACGCGAGACGCTCAATTTTTTTCGATTGTTATAGTTGAACTGCCATGTGTAATTTTAGTTGTGAACGAAGTTGATTATTTGAACAAGCTTGTGTTTAGTTTTAAGTGACAAAAAATAATACAAATACAGTCCGCCGATTGATAAACAAGTCTTCTTAACGATTAGTTTTTAAAGTATTGCCTGTAAATGCGTGTGAGCTAGTTTATGGAACCAATAAAGTTTGTATAAAATGTTGATCCTTGTTGTTCTTTCTTTTATTTGAACCTATATCCTGATTGTAGAGTGTAAAATTTTAGTTGAATGTGCTTTTTTACCAAGATTACTAATAAACTCTTGAAAACGAAACAAAAAACAGATAGATACTTGATGAAAAGCTGAATTTTTCCAGTTAAATTTAAATTATTTAAAAGTAACATTTTTTTTATCTTATCAAAACATCAATTCTTATAGTGAAGAAATTTATAATAATAACAAATATATTATGATTAGTATACTACAATTGGCTATAAGTACTGATACTTTCGATGTTTAAAAAAACTACTAATACGTGGAGCGAAGTATTTATTAGGTAGAATTTTGAAACATTCGAGAGAAAAACGCAAAATATGCTATCCATCCTCTCGATCCACTCAAATTTATTCAACACTTTGCATTTTCAACTCATTTTACGTAACTTGAAATCAAAATCGATATAAGATTTATCTAAATTTTTAACTTTTTTTCCTCGTGATATTTGAACTGGAATTCCAGTACGCTTTGATATTCGAAAATGCAATTTTAATTATCATGAATATGCATATATATTGGACAATACTTAAATGTGTTGACTCAACGCGCGTCACATGACTTTTTCTCTTTAAAGAAAAAGACAGTAAAGTGGATATTTTAGAATGCATTAGTTGAAACTCCCTGCGTCATTGGGTGAAATTATTTCATTGAAAATGTTAATAAAAGTAAAACGTAACGTTGATAAAAGTAAATTTGACAATTAAAAAGCCGAAAAACATCGTTAGGTAAGAAAAAAACTTGCAGGAAACTGCTGACGGAAAAACAAAAATTGAGGCATTAATTTTTTCAAAATTTCTCAAAAAAAAAAAAAAAACAATATGAACATTAATGATTGTTCTTAATGAACTTCAAATATTTCCTTAAAAATTCCGTAATAGATGACGCATTGTTTGATAGCTTATGGAGATCCTTTCGTTTAATCGTTGATAAATGACACATAAAAAAATATTCCAAGATTTACTTTTCTATAAAAGCTTTTGTTTTATTCTAAGCTTATGCAGTAAAACAAAAAAATAAAAAGTTGCTTGAAATGAGAAATTGGTTTCTCATTTTAAGTAACTTTTTACGTATTTTGAGTACCTTTTTACTTTTTTTGTTCCAAAAAGAAGTAAAATGTTTTAATGTCTATAGTTTAGCTTTATCTAGAAAATCCATTTATTACTTGAATCTCTTCTCTCGTTGCTAAACTATTCTATGCATAAAAATTTTAGGATAGGTAATTATATATTTCCTCTCCTGAAATAAAAATTTAGGGTTCAAAAATTCAACACACCCTTATGGATTTTTACTCGTGCATTGAAAATAGAGATCAAATAAGACAATTGGAATTCAATCATTTTTCCCATGATCTAGGCGTAATTTTACTATTTATGATTAACTATCTATGATTATACATACAATCATTCAACATGAAATCAGTCACTATATTCAAGAACTACTATTTCTTGATTATAATTAAATTATTTGAACTATCCAATCCCATCTCATATTTCAAACCAAGGTCTAACTATTATAATCACCCTGCTTAAAGTCTTAACAATTACGAGTAAAAAAATCAGTATTCTCTAATTTTTTTTAGTCAAAATATTTTGACTCCGGTAGATCGAAGTGATTTTTATCATGGACCCAGTGCCTAACGAATAAACAAAATATCACCAAAAAAATCACTATCTCATCATCATTATTACATTTCCCGTTTCCCCGGAAAATTCCCGAAAGCTCGCGCGCAACATCAATTTTCCATTTTCTCGAGAGAATAAAAAAATCATTATCACGACCACCACCAGAAGCGCCATTGGTGCGCCTAGATAAGCATACAAAAAGAAAGCGCACGGCCATAAGGAGGCTCAGTTTAGTGCGGTGCGTGTTAAGCTCCCCACTGTACAATAATTGTAGTTAAGAGTTTGGTA
Organism: Galeopsomyia nigrocyanea; assembly: GCA_035047105.1. Taxonomy (NCBI): domain Eukaryota; kingdom Metazoa; phylum Arthropoda; class Insecta; order Hymenoptera; family Eulophidae; genus Galeopsomyia; species Galeopsomyia nigrocyanea. The sequence goes on from JAWWMK010028718.1 coordinate 22,964, forward strand.
TCCGAGAGTAGCAAGCAAGCAAGCAAGCAGCGCGCGCGCTCCGCGGTTTTAAAAGTCTTCTCCCGTGGTTTTAGTCTGCCGGTAACCAAGTAACCGCGAGCTCGACTGTCGTCGTCGTCGTCATAGTCATTGTGTCACCCCATAGCTTTTGTGTATATTGTGCGGTGTTTCGCGAAGGTAGAGAGAAAGTGAGAGAACAAGGTTAGTGAAATTCCTCATCGGACGTTTCTATATATTTTTGAATAATACACATATACACAAATATTGACAATTTATATTCGCGAGGACGTTACGTACTATACCTTTCGCGAGTAGGTTTTATCGAGAATCCCACAACCTTTGATACAAAAGCGTTTTAACTAACAAGCACATACAGCCGCCACGGTATTCACTGAAAAACTCGTTGCTCAAGACAACAAACACACCAGCTGCATTATTGATCAGCGGCGACGAGCGCGAGGATAGAGAGAAAGATGCGAAAGTCGAGTTTTGCGGTTGGCTATTAATTTTTGACGAAATATATATATATATATAACTTTGAGCAAAGTATTTTTTTTTGTAGAGACGCGACAAGGGACGATATCGATTTTTGTTTTCTATTTCATTCGTCGCGCGCTGAATTTATAATAAATATAAAGCGATGCTGCAATAGCAACTTGACCTTGTTGTCGTCGCGCACACGTAGTTGCGGGTGAGGACTCTTTATTTTAATTATCGACGATAATTAACCTGCGAGCGTTTACTCGATAATTTCATTTACCGAAAACGCGAATATCCACCCACGCGTCGAGCTTTTCTTTCTCTCTCTCTCTCTCTTTGAACTTTGTTGTCAAGGATAACGAATGGTTTACGTTACAACTTTGCATCTTCGTTCTTTTAATTTTTTTTTTTTTTTTTTGCGCAACTGCAAGTGCGAGAGCAAACAGAGCATCATCATCTCCTTGGCATTATGACACATCGACAAACAAAAAAAAAAGAAGGCGTTTATTTTTTCTTCAACTGCGTCAAATTACTGCAACAACAAATTCGCAAAAATTTTCGTCGTTTTGTAACCTTCCACGTCAATTTATATTTCGGCTATATAGGTTTTCTTAATTAAGATTTCCATGTGCACACAAAGACACATATATACAACCATGTGACGTTTCGTGAAACTTCGCGCGCGCATCTCTTCGAAGCTACGTGTCGCACATCGGGGATTAGCACTCGAGTGACAAGTGTGTCTGTGTATGCTATGATGAGCGGCGCATGTATAACGTCTTATGGACTTGATGGCTTTATTCAATCGCTGCGCACGCGGACTATAATTTACTCGTTTGGATTTGTGCCTTATCAATCGTGATTTTTTATTTACTCGCGATTTAATTCGACGCGTCCTGCCCTCGAATTCAAATTCTACTCCAGAAAAATCTCGGTTTTACGGTACAATTTTCTACTTCGATTCTAAAAACACTCGACTCCGGTCTCATAAATCCAAATAACGTTCCCGTACAGCATCCTTTTACCGCTAGGCGCACTCGTAAAGAAAAAGAATCGAGCCACAAAGAATCCGAATGATGATGTGGGTTACTATCGTAGAGTATGTCGTATACCGTTTTGGGTTTGAAAGGGTCGCTGACCGACTGACTCCGTATAGACGATCGAGATTTTTCTTTTTTTGGTTGTACAGTTGGATTTATTGGTGGTTTTTCGCGTTCGGGAATGAAAAAACCGGCTACCGACTTTTCCCGCAATTTCGAAATGAGAGATTTCGTTTTTTTTTGTATAGAGGGTGCTGACTGGATTGACAAGATTCACTGAAAAAACAGGCCTCTTGTAACAAGAGGAATTTAATTTTAAATAAAATAATTTTGTTACAAAATTATTTCTCTTGGAACAAGACTAATTTCCTCTTCCGACAAAAGGATTCCTCTTGTATCAAGAATATTTCCTCTTGTAGCAAAAAGAATCCTCTTATAAAAAGAATCCTCTTCTTACAAAAAGAATAATTTTGTAGCTATATTGAGATGAAAATCCTCTTATATCAAGAGGAATCTTTTTGGTATAAGAGGATTTTTTTTCAGTGTTGTAAATTCACGTTTTATTATTATTTTTAATATGTGTTCATATATATTCACGTGAAATTGAAGAAATTTACGAAAATTTCGAATCGAAAGTACGAGTTCATTCATAAATTAATTGGCCTACATTTCAAAAAGCGTATTAAACTTTCAGAGAATCAACTCGACAATCGACAAGTCCGATTTCCCGCGTAAAATCGTTGTGACATAACTCGGTAAGCAGATCAAAGACAACTCGCCAAAACTAGTAATTCGCCTCGAATCTGTTGCATAAAAGATCATACCTTTACGCTTTTAAAAATCGAGCATATACACGCCTCGCAGCGTTTGCGCAACAACGCGTGAAAAAAAAAAGGACGACCTTTTTCACCCGCATCACTTTGCATAAGAAGAAGAAGACGTCTCTTCTAGTCTTCCGCGTTAACAGGTTATTTCATGTTTTATTGCATAATTTCGCACTCTGGCGCGCGCAAAGTGTAGAAAGGTGTATAGGAAAATTGGACGTTTTACTAGCTGTGTCGCTATATAAATATACTCATTCATAGCTTTTGCGAGAAATTTCGACGATGGGTGGAGTCGAAAGTGATAGTTGTTAATTCTGGTTTAATTGAACGATCTCGTGTTTTTACTTGCACCGGTTAATTATTTTTTTTTTCTTCATTGAAGTAATCGATTCGAAAAGTAGACGAGATCGATTGTAAATACAGAAAATAACGAAAATAATCTCTCGACGTGTATATTTTTTCCATCAGCATAGGAATATTTTCCATTTTCAAGTGTATGCGCGAAGTAATTTCCAATATTCGTTTTGCAAATGACTGGCACCGCGAATGGAAATTCTTTCGTCCGGCGAAGGTTAAGAAAAACACGGGAAAAACTCTTGGGAGTTATTGTGATTTAAGGAGATTTTTATTGCTTTGTCTACCGAGAAGTAATTTTTGCGCCTAAAATTACATTTTTTCGCAACTCTTAACGATCGTCGGTGAACGGATCGTCGTAATCATAAAGTTTAATTGTAATTACTCGGCGAAACTTGCGGCTTACAAAATCGAATGTTTTTATCTTCTGATACAATCGTATCATACATTGCTCAAGCGTAACAATTATACAATGAGAGTACGTTTAATGTTTATATTTACGTATACGTCGTGATTTCTAAATGTAAACAATGTGAACTTCATTCATTCGAAGTATATAGCGAAAAGTTAATAACATCACCGCAGAATCTAAAAATAATGCGCGAACGGTAAATATACGACGAATTTTAAAGTGTCAGCTCTAAAACACGTAACTTTTGCTTTATAGGCAGAGATAAACTTCTCGGCAAAACCGCCTCTCGATGATTACGCGTGCGTTCTCTGATTGATTGCTATTTAAAAATAGTTCGTCACGTGCAGAAATCGTATAATCGTTGTTCGTGATGATTTTACAGTTTATATTTTCTCTCTCTCTCTCTCTCTCTCTCTCTCTCTCTCTCTCTCTCTCTCTCTCTCTCTTAACGCTTACGCTTATCGTCCTAAATTCTCCAACGGCAACGTAACAATCGACATTGACGCGCAAAATTAATTTACACACTGATAATTTTTATAACCGAGTCAGAGCGCGAGATTTTTCAAATCTCAGTGATTGCGACATCGCCGTGAAAAATCGCGCAAAGCGTGCTTTATATATATTTTTTTTTGGGAGACACACACGCTTCTGAAGTTCACGATCAACTTTCACTTGGTGCGTGCGCGGTACGTCGTCTCTGGTATACATGTGCGTTCATTACCAAATACGACGAAAAATTTCGAGAAAAAAACAAGAAGCTCCGAAAATATGAGAGAAATTTATGGTTGTTGCGCACAATAGACGTTTACAGTTTTATGCGGCAATCTCGAGGTGATTAATGTCGCGTTTGCCGAAAGAATTAAATTGTCAAAAGAGGGTGTGTTGAAATGGATTATTATTTTTCATTGTATTTTTGTCGAAACAATGAAAAATTGCAGTAACAACAGAAAAAATAGTTGCTCTACCGGCTCAAAACCGCTTCACATTTCCTAGAGGACATTCGACAATTACACAATTACACTCGTGAAATGCACAACGTTGAAATTCCTTCGAACCACGTATCCAAACGATCTCCTTTACATAATTCTCATTAAGTCCGTAACGTGCGCGAGCGCGATTTTACATTTTTTTTTGGGGGAGGGTGCATATTGAACACATGCTTTTACCTCAAGTTCAACCGGATGTGTATCGATCGAAATCTTTGTTTATCTTTTTCGGAGAACCATTCAGTCGAAGTTGCATAAAAAATGCATTTATTGCATATTGAAACACTCGTTAACTTTTAATTTTAATTTCATGCAACTTTTAATGCGATGATTACTATACCCGACATATCCTATAAATATACAATCCCATTGTTTTCTAATTGTCGTTTTTCATTCCGTTCGTTTTCGAAGTTCAAGTTCGTTTGTTTTCAAATACACGATTATACCGATTTGTCACGAAAATTCGTTAGCTTGTATTTACCTTTTTTCCCCCCACAGAAAACTTCAGTTACCACGTAATATGGTAGAAGTGCTGATGGAGTCAGGCGGCCAGGAAGTGGTCGTCGCGGAATCTGGCAATTCGCGAGCTGGAACGCCAACCGACTGCAACGCCAAATTGTCAACCCATCAGCAGATGCAGAAAATGAACGACGAAGAAAACGATACTGCTGCGATGACGCCGATACAAGAATTCTACGCTGGTCAGAGCATTTTCATTACCGGCGGTACTGGTTTCCTCGGTAAACTGCTGATCGAGAAGTTGTTGCGCAGCTGTCCCAGTATCGCGTTTGTTTATCTGCTGATACGCCCGAAGAAAGGCAAGGATGTTCATCAAAGGACTGAGGAGCTCATTGATGATGTTGTGAGTCGTGGATTTTTATTTTTTCCTTCGCGAGGAGTTTGTCATTCGTATGACTTATTGGCGGGCGAACATTTTGAATAATGCATGTATGGACGTTCGTATTTAAAAAAAATGTACGAAAAAACAACTTCGTTAACTTTTAAAGTGTGGTTGTCGAAATATGCATTCGTACATGTAAATTTTCGTCGCTGACGTTTGATGTTTTGCGTTGTTTCAAAAAAAAAAAAAACAGTCTTTCCTTTTCGTACGCTCAGTAGAAAAATCTTTCGCTAAAGAGAACAAAGAAAGCCAAATTATACTAATCTGAACAATTTTTCCACAGCTGTTCACGAAACTGAAAGAAGAGCGACCGAAATTCCGTTACCAAATCGTCGCTGTTGCCGGTGATTGCAGTCTCCCAGGACTTGGTTTATCAGCGGCAGATCGAGCAACTTTAACACGTGAAATCTCGATTGTCTTTCACGTAGCTGCAACCGTGAGGTTCGACGAGAAACTCAAGCTCGCCGTTGCCATCAACGTGCAAAGTCCTAGGGATATCATCAAGCTTTGCAGAGACATGACGCAACTCAAGGTAAAAATCTAATCAAACATTGAAGAATAATAATATTCTCGCGTTATATTAAAATTATGTTTTTATTTTGTAGGCATGCATTCACGTATCGACGGCCTATGCAAACTGCGTCTACAGCGATATCGAAGAGAAGTTCTACGACGCGCCGATCGATGGCAACAAACTTATCTCACTCGTCGAATGCATGGATGAGAAGCTTGTCGATGACATCACGAGACCGTAAGCGTCTAAATTCTATCTTCGATTTCTGAGTTTTATCCATTCGATTTGATTTATCATTTTTCGTGTGTTGCATTTAGAGTACTCGGTCGATGGCCCAACACTTATACCTTCACGAAAGCCGTGGCCGAGGATATAATTCGCAAGGGAAGTGGCGATTTGCCCGTTGGAATTTTCAGACCTGCTATTGGTTAGTACATGACATTTATTAGATTAGCGAAGCATAAATTATAATCTACCTGCTAATTGAACTGTCAGTCACGTCTAATCTTGATAAAATTTATGTAAGCGGAGATTGAGTTGATAGTTTTTATTATGTGTAAACATTCTTCCAGCGATTTGAATCGGAAATTTTTGAGGTCTAAAGTCGTAAAAAGTCATTTTGCACAGAAGCTCATATTTGCCACGATTCAATAATACAATTACGTATGATTTCGCACAAAATTAATTTTATTGCAAAAAAAATTTTCCAGTGATCTCGACATACCTGGAACCGATTCGAGGCTGGATCGACAATATGTACGGACCAACGGGTGTGGCTGCTGGTGCAGGTGGAGGATTACTTCGTTCACTGCATTGCGATGGGAAGCTTAAGGCAAATATCGTTCCTGGTGATCTTACGATTAATGCTCTCATTGCTAGCGCGTGGGACGTTGCTAATATTGAAAAGTAGGTGTAAATGAAATATATTCTTTAATCGGTAGAATTTTGAGATTGATTGGTTGATAAAAGTCAATCAATAAAAATTATCCAAGAAGTAATTTTGCGTAATGTAATGCAGTGTGTTGTTGCGTAATATGAAGCAGTTAATGATATTATTTAAACATTTGTAAAAACAGGAAAATTATTCCCAAAAACAAAAACCTGCCGCTCAATCTCAAACTGAACGCGCACGAAAAGCATGCTGATGAACGTGCGATAAGCTAAAATTAACAATCGAGGCGCACTTCAACGATAAGTCGAAACAACATTTTTGCTGTTGCGTTTTTTAAAATATTTATGGAATCATTGATTTTCCTCAAGATAACGCAATGTAAATAATGTATATTTCTAAATAAACGACTATTTTCTTCTATTCTAGTTATGGTTCAAAAGAAACTACCGTATCAATGTTTGAAATGTCACCTTTTTTTCGCTATTTTATTTCTATTTTAGAATTTTTTGGGAATCAGAGTTTTGGCAAAATAATATTAGATGATATCCATTAAGACGTAGAGATTTCTATTGTGAACCCTTGCATTCAAAAAAGAAGTGTAAAAAATGTCGATTTCAAACTTTTATTCGTGAATTTTCAAAATAGTTCATGGAATTCATTATTCGTTAATGATACTATACAAAAATTCAAAGCTCGATTTTCAATTATTAACTACGTCATCATACTTTCAGAAACAACAAAAACACCAACGAAATCCCAATCTACAACTACACGTCAATAGATAATCCCATAACCTGGGACGAAGTAAAGGACTATTCAGCCAAGTACGGTATCAACTATCCAACAAACCGTGCAGTATGGTACTACAGTTTTCGCAACAACAAGAGCAGATTTGTCCACGCGTTGTACATGTACTTCTTGCATCTTCTGCCGGCTCTGCTGGTCGACACCGTGACTCTGTGCCTTGGAAAGCAGCCAAGGTAACGTAAAGAAATATACACACTTGTGAAATGAATCGCGGATCAACGAATCGCGTGTTAATTTTCTATTTTTTTACCTTCAGGATGCTCAATGTCTACAAGAAGATCATGAAGTTCATGAATGTGCTGAACTATTTTACCACGAAAGAGTGGCACTTCCAGACCAACCGTGTGATCACTCTGGCCAATAAACTTCACAACAAAGATAGAAGCTTGTTCTATATGGACATACGTGATGTTGATTGGGATACCTACTTCCAGACTTATGTCAAAGGTATCAGAGTCTTTCTGATGAAGGATCCTTTGGAAAGTCTTAGTGCTGCGCGACCCAGGTGGCGAAGGTAAATGACATTCGATATTTTTTTTTAGTTATTCATATCACTGCAATCCTACTTTTTCTAAGGTCGTGAAAAGCTCTTTCTTCGAAAAAGATTTCTTTGGACTTTTTTTATCGTTCTTAGATCAATACCAAATTTGGATGTTTCTAAGAGTCATGTATTGTCACCGCGTAACACAGTGTTTTTACACGAATAAATATCCAAGTCAAATGTTGTTTTCGATGAATTATGGTTTGAAACTTTCAAGTTTTTATTTACTACTTGACGTATTCATTGCTTCGTTACTAAAAGACTTCGTTTTTCGCTAGTAAAACTACGATAATTACATTAATTACTTGTTGAAAAAACTAACAATGTTTCATTTTTTGATGTATAATTCAAAAGATTTCGTCGTTATGTAATTCAACAAAACTTTGAAACGTAATGCGCAAAAATATAGTATCTAAATCTGAGTACATAAAAAATGTTACTTTCACTATTTTCGTATCGTTTATAAATGATTTCGCTATGGTCGATAAAGTTTTGAAAGTAAAATTTTGAGTTGAAGTAGTTGCTGGCTTCTCCGATAGACAGCGCCAATGTTCATTTTTTATATTCAATCCCAACATTTTTATACGGTCAATGACATTGATATTCCCAATCTCAATCAGCAACTCACGAAATAATTTAATTAATCGTTACATTTTTGCCAAATTTCAGGATGTATTGGCTACATCAAGCAACGAAAGGCCTCTTAGCATATGGCGCCTTGAGGCTGAGTTGGTTCGTGTTGAAAACCGTCTACTATCTAGTGTTTTAGAGCACCTGTGCAGGCGAAGAATTTTTTTTTTATTAATGCTGAAGCTCGTCGTCGCGACAGTGTGATCGCGATAAAAAAAAAAAATATATGTTGATCGTCGGGTGGAACCCAAACATTCCGTCCATTCGGAAACGTCACCAATTCGATCTTCTTTATTTTTGTGTTTTTATTTTGCATAACTCAGCTTCAAAGATAAATGCGTTAATTGCATTTTTTTAATGCGTTGGGAGACGCGTGAAGTTGACAGATATTGCAAGAGCCGTGTTTTAATCGGCGATTATCAGAGCTGTAGAATGATTTTTGAAAAGTAATGGTACACTTTTTATTTTTCTCTGAAATGACATTTTTTTATGCGAGAAACTATTACCATGTCACTGGGTACGTTTTCTTTTTTAAAACGCGGTGTAGTCTGTAGTTCTTTTTTCTGTATATGGACTATTTATATTATATTATTAAACGCAATCTCTTTTTTTAAGAAACGTTTTGTTTGGTGTTATTTATTTTCAGTATTTCAAAATCCTGCTGGAGCCTAATTTCATAATTCGCCATCGAGATATATTTGATATTTTCTCCATTTTTTTTTCTTAGTGCTAATTTGATTGAATGATTTTTTTTTGCATGGCATTAAATAATAATATCTATGAAAAGGTCAAGGCTGTTCGCATACTTACTAACAATGACCTAGACTCATCAGTCAAAATCATGACGCAATACAATCAAGCAAGTTACTATTAATTTTAACAATAATGCTGATTATAGGCAATTTCACATCATCAGCCTATCTGCAGTTAAGTACAGATGACACGATCGGAATAGCAAAAAAAAAGTAATTGTTCATTTGCAATAGACTGTGATTAGTTACCGTTTGCAAAAAAAAAGTAAATAAACATAAAACGATAACGAGTACCATTGAAATAAACCGGAATCCCGTTTACAAGCCATTGCGCCACTGATTACGTGTTCAATGTAATTTCCGACTCGTTCAAAGCGACTTGCTAGCTCGGAAGCTAAATACACTTTCATCAACTATGACTGGTAAGAGCTGTCTTATATAATAACCGACGCCACAAACTCCAAAATCGGATGTACGATCCATATTGTATGTGCCTTCGTTTTTTTTCTCTTTGAAAGTTTCACCTTTCTACTTTTACTTTTGCCCGCGGCGAGATGCGCAATATATTAAAAAGTCGCTTGCTTGAAGATTTTCAAAGTAATTTCAATGATTAGTTATAAAGACGCAATATGCACTTCAGCGGTGCTGCACACATGACGATGGACTGTTTTGCGTGCTGAACACGTACTTGACTAATCAATGGAATTTTGTTGTAGTGATTCAAGGTTCCTTTGACGTATAAAAGAAAATTTTGCATTTTAAGCGTTTAGAATGTATTTTTTTGTCTAGTAAATAAGATTTTATTTTATAAAAAAAGCAAGCGTACTAAAAATGATAGATCGTTATGATGAAAAAAAGTGTCTGTATACTTCTCGAAATAGCAAGCTACAGAACGGAAAACTAACTGGACCAAACTCGTTTGCAAATTATCGGGATTATCGGGATTCTAGTTCACGCGCGAAACCGATCACAAAATATTCTAGAACAAACATTTTTTTTTGCCAAAACAGTTATTTAACAAGCCACGCGATTGCGCGAAGAATCTATATATCGTCGCTAGAGTAGTAATTATTTTCAAAACGAGAGAAAAATTTCGGGTCGCCGACACTTGCTACACAGCTATTAGGATTTTCCACTAACGAGCCACGACGATTTCTCTGATTTTTTTTAAATATTTCGTTGCGTAGCATAGAACATGTTTATGCGATTCCTCATGGCTTTCCGATGGAAGTGATTCAGGAAGAGACTATCACCATATGTAAATGAGTATTATGAGAGCAAGGGTCGTCTCGTCCAATAAGTATAGTCCACTTGAGAAAGTTGTGGATTTCCGAATCAGAAACTTTAAATTATATAGACGTTCTCATACTTTTTGTTGGTCAAGGATGAGCTTCAAATGTGAAAGATCAATTTTTGTTACGATACTATTCAAATTAATAATATCAAATAACTTTTTTCGTCATTAGAACAGGTTTTGTTTCAAAATTTCCGTCGAAATGCTAATTCGATAAATATCAGTTTAGAGTAAATTATATAAAGCACGTGTCTACGCCAATTCGTACACGTGATTGACAAAACTTCTTTGAGAACAGATGATGACTTCATTCTGTTTATGTGAATCATTCAATATTTATTTCGCCTATTCCGGTCTACCCATTGATTTTCTACCATTTTTTTCTCATTTAAGAAATATTTACTTTAGAACGCGGTGATGCTTCTCGGGAAAATAAGCAGTTAAGGTTGGGAAAAAGAAAGACACTATGTGGCGGTAAGTGAGGCCTGTAAAATGGTCTATGGAGTGCAAAAATACAATACAATACAAATAGTGACACTCAATTTGTTGATCGACTTTTTTGAACATTTTATGAAAAGAGCATTTATAATGACGTCAATAATCATGAGGAAAATACTTAAACTTTTGGGGATTTCAGCGTTAAAATAAAAATAAATATTCATTTACGAGTTGGTAAATGACTTCAGAGAAGCAATTATGTTTCAATACTTTTGTTTCCGTCGAATTTATTATTAAAACTTTGACAAGATGCAGAAATCTAATATCTACTTCAAACATTCATCACGGTCATTCGGTAACTTTATTGAAACACATGTTGTGTAATAAATAATCGATTTTACGTCATAAATATCGAAATAAAATATTTACAAGGCCAATGTCCTCAAAATACGATTTTCGACTTATTCAGAAGGTAATCCGGCCGGAAAACAAACAACCTTCATTGCATCATACACACGTGATATTCTAAACTTGACAGTGTGATTCTCACGGACAAAAGAGCACGAACTACCTTAAGAAAGAACAGTAAGTCGTAACTCAGACGCTAAAATGTCTTATCGAATAAATTCGAATCCCGAGCCTCAACAGGTGGGCGGCTTGTTTGACTCATTTTTTTTGCGTCTTATGGTTAACGAACTACACAAGCTGCATTTTTTTCTTCTTTGAACGCTGAGATTTTGCAAGCTGACTGGAATGTTAAATGAAATTGCAAATTGCGCGAATGACAATTAACCGAAGCATCGATCCTTTATTGTTCTAAGTCTAAGGAAACTATTTATGGGTGGTACAATTGTTTTTATCATTGTTACGTTTTCTTGTTATTGGAAAATGCAAATTTCCTAGAAGAAACTCAGATTAAATATATTGTAAAATAGAATTAGCAATTTCTTTGTCTATCAGGAAAATCTTCTATTGCATATTTGAAAATAAAAAGTGATCACAATATATCATTATAGAAAATGTATATTTATAGATATATAAATATAAAAAGAACTGGAATAAGATAGAAGAAGTTTGAATAGGTATAATGTAACGCTAATAAAACTCAAGGATATCTCCGCAATTGATTATACATAAAGGATAGTAGTTCCATTGATATAACTGAAACTTTCCGCTAGAGAATGGAAAAGTTTTTAGGAGATGAAGACCGAAACTTGATACACTCACCCTATTTTATATGGACTTTAAAAGAGAGCTGCCGCTTAGGGCGCCGCCATGTTTAAGAGATTTCAAGGTTCAAGACTGAATTAGAGCGCAGCCATATTGTCAAGATTTTATTTTATAAACAAACTATAGCACGAGACATTCATCTACGCGCGTAGCGCGCTCTAAAGTTCCTAGTTCATTGCAAAAAATTCTAAATTAAAAACTGTGTTTTTAAATAGAATGCAACCGACTTAACAGAGATAAGAATTGTGTGTTTCTAAAATGAATAAATCTAAAGTGTTCTTTAAAAATGAAATATATCTTCCGATTTAAGTTAATTTTTTTATTATTCAAGTGATCCTTTCATTGAGATTCTTTTGATAAAAAAACCCTTTCTTATTAAACTCTCAGTGATCTCTTTCTCAAGTTGAAAACATTGATGATTAAAAATTTTTTTTGGTATAGTGTACTGCAAAATAATGATAAATTCAGTAAATAGGATCATCAACATTTATTTTATTAGAACTAATAAATTATCGCAATATAAGAAATTAATAAAAATTCTCATTTAAATAACAATGACAATTATTTGTTGATTTTCCAATAGTGTAAACCACTACATTAAAAGCTATAAAGAAATGACGTCATGAACATATTTAAAGATACCTTGATGTTTTCAATCTCTTATTTTTCTATAACTCAAGTATCACGCTGACGTTCATTAATTTTTGATACTCAGCCGGATTTTCCCAGTATCAAGACGCAACTACCACGTTCCTACGCCAAAAGGTAAAAGTCCGCGGTTTCGGATGCTTATTAATCACGAATCGACAAACTTCGCTTTTGGCTTATATTTTTTTTTTGCTTTTGGATGCGGAAGGATACAGCACGAATTGAACTTACATTAAAACATTTCATTAGTTTTTTCTAAATATTTTTGAAATTCAAATCTCATTAGGCATATTAAAGAAAATTGAAGACTTTAAAGAAGGGAATAAGGATTTTTGAGAGTTGTATTATTTACATAAATCATGCCCGCAAACTTCTTATGATATTCAAATATATGTATAAATTAAATGGCTAGCCACCTTTCTGAAGACCTTGTCGTGAAAAATCAAATATCTTGAAATTAAACAGGCGCAAATATTTACAAACGTCACGATGACATTCAACGTCAGAAGCAAATTGACGCATACATGAAACAAGCACAGCGGAATGACTTGTTCACAGATTTTAGCGATTTTTAGATATTTATTGTTGTGCGTGTTTCTAGGTGAATTTTTATGGCCGCGAATGTAGCTTTTATCGCAAATCTGCGAAACACGAATCGACCTAACGGGTTTTCGGGACATCGGGCTATCTTTTACAAAGTCCTCACGTAGACGAGACTGCGAATAAGTATTAGCCATTTAGCATTCAGTCCATCAGCATGCAATGTTGAGAGTAAAAATATGGGAAATATTTATGGGAACTGAGTTTCCAAGATCAGTAACCGGTGGTCGCAAGAAATACATAGCATTTGTTCAAATTAGCTGTATGGATTCACAGCTTAATTTTTCATAACTTTCGCCTTGAAAACTAGTTTAAACTTCACTTACGCATCTATCTATTTATTAATATACCATACAATTATAGAATTATCACTCTGGTATAAAAGTTAGTCGATATACAGACAAATAAATCTGCCAATTGAAAAAGTGATTCTTTTGTTAGTGTTTCCTTTCAGATACTAAATCTCTTCCTCCCTCCCCATTTTTTTATAGAGCACATTAGGTAGAGTATATTAATTAGTTATCGTTTCCCAAAATCGAACGATACAAAATAAAATTTACTGCCAGTATTTATTTAAAAGGCTTTGAATCTGATTCTTAATTCTGCAATAAAATGTTTATTTTGTTACGATCAATTTCAAGTCTTTTGATAATTCCTCTTGCGTTCTAGTCAGCCACATATACACATATTTTTAAAAAATACAAAAAACGTCTATACACCTTAAACAGCCAAGATACCTTTGACTGTTATTGGATGGAAAATTCTTAATACTTATACTTTTATAATTGGGAAAGATCGTTTTTTGGAGTAGAATAAAAATATTAGTTAAAAGTTTATCAGGAATAAAAAAATATAATGTTACTGGTATGGTTACTTAACTATTTTTGAGCATGATACTGATCAATTCAATTTTTTTTTATTCTATGACATTAGAACAATTTTTTATTCAAAATTTCCATTGAAAAGCTACTTTGATTAATATAAGTTTTCAAAGCTAAATCAGCAAAAATTTCTTAGATAAAACCTATTTTGACGGAGTGTAATGAAATTTCAATGATATAATTAATTACACTATTACGTAAAAAATTTTTAAATAATTATTTACATAAATTGTGTATCCACAATGTACTTATTAATTTAAAAAATTTAGAAAATAAACATCTCAACAAGAACTCCTATACTATCTAAATATCAAACATTGCCAACAGTCAACGAAGCCAAGAGCAAAGAGAACGTCCGCATAGACATATACATATATACATCTTTGCCATAATAGCGGAGAAGAATCTATCTCTCCCCCCAAAAGTGAGCAGGACAGCTTTGCCACAGGTAAAATCCCCATTCGGCGCTCGTATAAGAAGTCGGAGCGAAGTCTGGCGAGGCTTGCATTTTGTCGTTTGGTATCGTACGTGCTTGAGCTCCTCCGAGTCGAAAGAATAGTCCGGTGTTTTCTTGATTTTACAGTGAGATTATAGACGCAAAGTGAGAAAGAAAGGACTTTCACTTTCCAAGCCGAAAGGAAATCGGTGAGTGATCGTTGACAGTGAGGAGATTTTTCTTTTGCGTTACAAGCAAGTGCTCGATTATGATTCAATGTGCTTCTTTTTTCTTTTTCTTTAATTTTCGATGAGAGTCCTTGTGTTTGTATACCATTGCGTCATAGGAAATTAACGTGCCTAAAAGTGCTTCCTCTTTCTCTGATAGAAATTTAATGAAACGACGCGATAATGGAGTTCGAAGCGTGTGTTTACCAATAAGTGACGACAAGTAGCATCATGTATAGCGGCTTGCGGATATACTGAGTAATAAGATATTGACAAATAGATTTGTTACGGTTGATAGGGAGACGCTCGAATATTGTTATTGCTCACGAGTTTTGAATGTTACAGTCTCATTAGTGTAGATTAGGCAAGAAAAAATACTTTATTTATCAATGAAATATAGTAACTAATCGTGAGAATTCTATTAATATTTTGTAACCGACAATTATACTCATTAGTTTTTATTTTGTAAACTTTATTTGGAAACATATTTCATTTTTAAATTATAATTATTCGGGTATTTCTTGACTGCTTCATTGTAATTATGTGCTTAGTCTCGAGTAATTTCATTTTAATATGCAAAAGCCATTAAAAGATCATCTTCATTGGATTTATACAGTTCACGTTTATTAACGGCAACGTTGCCGTACGATACGATTAGTAATTGAAATTAGCGTCCATGCAATTATATTCATCAAATAAACCTTGTCGATGGATTTCTGTTTGATTCGAAAGATATAAATGCTTTATACATTGAAGATATTGAATTTGTAAACATCATTGTTCGATCGATGACACTCTTACTGTGGACTACAATACTTAATATACAAACATCGGTGTTACTTAATTTGCTAAATATACTGAAGAACGTTCATAATGTTTAAATTGCAGAGTGAATAATTTAAAGGAATTCCTAATGCATTAATGAGTGCTTTATCATATAATTTTGATCGATACAATAAGAAATTTAAGTTTAAAGTGACTGCTATATGTGTAGTTACAATCAAGTTGAAATAAAAAAGAATACTCGAGAGATATTTAGCAGGAAAAGTCACGTACGCCCAATTTTTTATAATATCTCTGACATCATTCAATTTCCGGATTCTCAGAATAGGATGACACTTAAAATGATATTATGACAATCTTATTGACCGATAAATCTTTTTATTTTATTTTTTTTTTACGATTAAGAAAATCATAATTTTTTGTGTGAATGTGTATCTTCTAATCGCGTTATTAAACAAATTAACTAATTTTCGTGATTCGACAGCTGTGCATTGTAATTTTAGATTTTAAACAAAATACGTACAATTTTTCATCGACTGTTCAGCTATCAGCTGTGTTCATACTAGAGAAGTGTGATACATCGCGAAAAAATGTACCGTTATTTCAGGTATTCAAATGGTCACGCCCTAAAGTTATTTTACGTCCATTTGTCTCCGAAAAGAATACGAAATTTCTGTCTAACTTTGGATGGTTTCTGAGGCTAAATCAGGAAATTTTGCATGTACTAATTTTTGTCTTATCTAAACCATGCTTACCAAAATTCTACAACTAATTTTTCGAAGTAAAAAAAGCAATATAAAAATTAAAGTATTTTGCGATCGTTTCAACTTTTAAAAAGATTCTTTCATCATTTCTAGTTAAAAAAATTCACGTTCAAATTAAGAAGTTTGAATAGAATTTTTTTCCTCGCTTTCAGTAAAGGTACTAGAAAAATATGGCAGTTACTCGGTGTTGTGTCATGAAATATTTAAAATACTGTGCTTCTAATGGCTTTTAAAATTATCCTACATTTTTCAAACCTATGTATAGACACCTCGTTGTGCTCAAAAAGTCTTAAGAATTTTCACACGTTTGCGTAGAAACGACCTTGACCCATGTGAAGCACTTTGCACAAGTAATAAGTTTTGTTTGTTTGTTAGAGTATAAATGTTCTTGCGTATTTGTTTAACAAATGAAACGAACCTTAGTACTTATGAATATAAAAAATTGTCTGTAATTGTCTCGACTTAAACAATATTAGATTAAAAAACGTTTCTATCCCAATAAGTAATAAAAATACTCATTTAATGTTTCCTTTTCAGATAAACAATGACAATCATAAACACGGAACTGGAGTCTAACTCCAAAACGCCTCTGCAAAAGTTTTACGCTGGCCAGAATGTTTTGGTTACGGGTAAGATTTTAAAAATAAATCATTTTAAAACACGTTTCATAATTTTTTTCCATTTATTCGTACAATTTTATTGAAAAAAATACAACTAATTTGCTAAATTATTATGAAAAAAATACTAGTCTACATATTGTTCGAGAATCTGATCACAATACACTTTGAATTTTTCAATATTTGTCCATTTTATTTTTTGAGCTTTATCCAACTCTTTTTTCAATAACTGCCTTTTAGATGGTTTAACTTTCATAACGAGTATTTGAGCATATTTATTCATTTCCTTTTTGATACCACTTTTAGAGTAGTAGTCTTCGCTTATCTCTCGTTTGAATTGCGATCTTTTTCTTTTAGTAGTAGTTGGATTTTCAAATCTTCGAAACATCTTTAAACAATATCTTTTAAAATCTTCTAGGGTCGGCCAACGTTCTTCAACAGCTTCGGCAAATATTTTTCTTAAGGCCGGCTTTGCGGATTCTTTTGCTTCATCTAGTAGAAAATTAATCATAAATTCCATTTCCGATCTTTTTTTCAATTCTTCATTTATATAATCTTCCAACTCGTTTGTGCTTGCTGATCTTTCATACTCAAACTTTTTGCTCAGCTTTTTCAATCTTCTTATCGTATTTTCATCAGGCGAATGTCGTTTGTATACACCTGCATGAACCGATGACCAGCAGCTCACAAGAACGGCAAAAATTCTTTAAAAAAGCCACCAATTTCATTTAAAAAATGTAAAACTACTTACATACTAGGGTAATTAGAAACGTTTCAAACGTATTTGAAGTAGAACAAAATTAGTCCATCGAAATGTAGCATATTTACTATCATTTTCTAAAAATCAGCAATTTTTAATCATTAAATACTTACAAAATTGAATATTTCATGGTGAGTCTCGATCTCAATTGTACAGCGTAACTGAAGTAATTCTTATAAATGATAGTTTATATACGCAGAACTGTTCATTACGACAACACAGTTTCACTGATAAAAAATAATCTTCGGCTTGGGTGCGGAATTCTATCAATTCCGCACGAGTATCATCGCAGATAGGAAGTGTTAATTTTACAATTACAACACAGTCAGCCATTTGCGTTCGAATGAATGAAATGGAAAAATCGCTCAATCAACATAAAAACCCATTAATTTCAGGTGGAACGGGTTTCTTAGGAAAGTTGCTGATTGAAAAGCTATTGAGAAGTTGCCCGGATCTATCGTCAATTTTCATCGTGATCCGGCCGAAAAAAGGTCAAGATGCGTTCCACAGATTGGATACTCTTTTCGATGACGTGGTAAGGTGTTCCTCTCTTGTTACATAATTTATACACCTACTTGCACCTTAAAATTCACTCCCATTCTAAAAAACATGTTTACTAATATTTAGATTTTCGACCGTCTGAAAAAAGAGATGCCCAAGTTCCGTCACAAAGTGACCGCTATAGCTGGCGATTGCTCAGTACCTGGTCTTGGAATATCGCAGCATGACAGGCAGCTTATCATTCGCGATGTCAACATCGTGTTCAACGTCGCCGCTACTGTAAGATTCGACGAGAGAATCAAGCAGGCCGTCGCTATCAATGTCAATGGCACCAAGGAGATGCTCGATTTGTGCAGGCAGATTCAACATCTAAAGGTGACGTAGATTTTTTAAATTTTATTTATGCCACTTTCGAAAGATCTTCGTCTGTCTCAATTTCACTATATGCTTTTTCTGTCAGTATCACGAAGATATTATAGACGTTATAAATACGTTCTTTCTTTTCCTTGTTCAAACCGTTTCCGATTTACGATAAAAGCGACAAGTCACGAATAATAAAACAGTATTTAAGGACAGACGCGTGCTTATTAACCTTTAGTCTTAGAAAACGAAATTTTGCTCGTTAGAGAAAAGAGCCAAGGAAATGCGTGATTAGGTATTATTTTTTTCTAGAACATGCGTGTCTAATTACGAACGTTCTTGATCCCATATAGGTGATAATTCACGTGTCGACGGCGTACAGCAATTGCAATAGAACACACATAGACGAGAAATTTTACGAACCGCCGCTTTCAGGTAAACAACTATATGTTTGATCTAGTTTTCAAGGTGTAAGTGACATAACTCGTACTAATTTTTACGTAACATAATCTTAATAAAGGGGACAATGCCATCAAACTGGTTCAGAGTTTGGACGATAAAAAACTCGAAACCATTACGCCAACTCTGCTGGGCGATTTTCCAAACACCTATGCCTATACAAAATGCATCGCAGAACAGGTAGTGCAGCAGTACGGCAGAGATCTACCTACTGGAATTTTCAGACCTGCCATCGGTGAGTATTCTTTATTTTTTACTCTCGCGCACACGCACGCACGCGACCATTCGATATTATGTATACTTTTACCGTGCACGTTGACTTTCGACTATGACGCTCGTTGACGCAATCGATTGCTTCATTTTTTTGCTTTTGAAAAAAAATATGAAAGCAATTTTGTTTTTACGGGATCCGTTTCATAATTGAGCTCGAATTAGTTTCACTTTGAAAACTTTTCACGAAAACGAAAGTAGTTTTCACCCATGATTAGTGTTAACTCATTACTGTTACAAAATTTTAAAGAGAAATGGTCATCTCACAAATAAAATAGTCTAATATATTTTGAAAATTGAACAGATAATTTTTTTCTCTGTTATTATGTAATAAGATAGAGTACTCGTAGTTCTTCAAACTATATTATGAAAGAATTATAATTTCAATGTTCAAAAGTTAACAACAACTCATTTGTTACTCCAGTGATTTCAACGTACCACGAGCCAGTCACCGGTTGGGTCGACAACATTTACGGACCAACAGGTGCACTTGTAGGTGGAGGAGCTGGATTAATCAGAACGATGAACATGGATCGTGATTGCACTGCTGAAGTGGTACCAGCTGATCTGACGGTGAATGCGCTCATCGCTACAGCTTGGGACGTCGCAAACAACAAGTAAGTTTACGCTTAGATTTTTGAAAATAACTTTGGTAAATTCATTTCTCACCGTATTTTTCTATTTCATAGAAATGAAGATGCTGATCCTACAATTTACAACTATCATTCGAGTTGGTCCAAAGGTTTGACTTGGGGAGAATACGTTGATCTTGCCTTCAAATATGGAAAGAAAAAGCCGAGTATACGCAGTGTCTGGTGCTACAGTTTGACAGCCACAAAGAACGTCTACTTGTACTATATCTTATCGTTTTTACTTCACATCGTTCCTGCGTTCCTCATCGATACTGGCTTATTCCTTACTGGAAAAGAAGCCAAGTAAGAAAATTTATAATCATATCGAATGATTTTTAAAATTAAAAATATCATTACTAAATGTTTGTTGTTTTCAGGATGTTGAAAATTTACAAGAAAATCCACAAATTCTTGACTGTCACCACATACTTCGGCATGAGAAAGTGGGACTTCACCAATGCCAACATGACTCGTCTGTGGGAGAAACTGAGTTCCGATGATAAAGAGATGTATTATTTCTCAATGAGGAACATCGATTGGAATGATTACATGGAAAGGTGCGTCAATGGATTGAGATTTTACATTTTCAAGGACGAACCAGACAATGTTCAGCTGGCTCGGAAACGTATGGCAAAGTAAGAGAATAAAAATTTATTCATGCGATTCTTTTATTCACGAATTACAATGAAGTTAAAATTGTTATTTTTCATTGCAGGATCATCATTTTACATAAAGTGCTCAAATACACACTGATGAGTCTCTGCGTTTATGGTTTCTATTCGCTCATTTCTTTCATTTTTTCAATAAACGTCAGCACTGTGCTTGCGCCGATCAGTGAAAAATATATCAGTGTCCGGTAATATTTTAGCGGGTAAATTTTCACGTGGTATAAGATATAAATTAGAATGAGTATTGTAAAATTGCGTTCATTTATGCGTGCGTGTGTAAGCTGAACAGTTGTTAATTGTCTGTTGTTGTTTATTTTTAGTAGGTAATATTGCGGAAGAATGTGAAGTAATTTAGAAAATTTTAAGGATATGCTTTTTTTATTACTTGCAATGTGAGGTTTTAGAATTTTTTTTAATGATTTCAGTACGATAATATTATTATATATGAAAATTATTTTAACATTTCTACGTAGAGTATCATGGTTGAATAATTCTTATCACTTTTACGTTTTTATTCACGATTAAAATTTAGGATAGGAAATTGGAAAAACATTTCAATTTTTCATCGTGATAATTTCACATTTGTAAATATTTTTTATGCACGTTTACTTTACGTTAAGAACATTTTGTAAATAAAGATTCGTTCTATAAAAAAGTTTTCCTCAGACTTCATCGAATTTTTTTTGTCAATTTCGTCTAGTTGATTAATTATTACATATTTCCTTAGCGAAATTGCGAACTATTTTAACGGCATTTACGAAATGCCACGAACAAACTGCTCGTTATTTATAAATAATAGTACGATAACAATGGGCTTATATTTGTCAATACGCAGTAATTCTCGTAGATTGATAAAATTACTTTTCGATTATAGAGTACAAATAATTAGTCAAATCGAAATCGTCATCAAGTAGAACAATATTATACGAAGAAACTTCATCGGCTAACTCATCGCAATAATTTTTAAAGCTGTCAAAGTCCGTCCACTTCATTTCCAAAGCTTTTCCAAGTTTTTCCTTCAAAATTGGCCTATCAGCTGGATCAGCACTTGTAACGAGCATACTAGCATAGTATTCCATCAAAGCTCTTTTCTCCGATGGTCCATTCAAATCGTAAGCTCCGCGTTTTCTACGCAAGTGATCCGAATACCTCTCATTTTGACAAATGTCAGTCTCTTGGCTGTTTTCCTCCAAAAATTCGAGTCCTTCAGTATCTAAGCTTTCTTCAAATTCCTTATGCAAAGGCCTTTCAAAATCAAGCCACTCGTCTCGTGCCAGTTGGACAAAATTCTTAGATAGAGCATTTCTTGCATTTTGTCGATGGCGAGGTGCAGCATGAGATGGCGAATAGAAAATAGCTGCAACTACAAGGCTGAAAAAAATTCATATGGTTTAGTATATATTTTGCCTGTTGTTGAATGAAGCCGAGAGCGGTGATCTCAAAAGAGCACCGAGCGTGACTATATCTAAAATTCGGTCTATCAGCTTCATTATTATTACATTTCGTACTGTACTCGCACTTTTTACTTGAATTTTCATGGATGAATGTTTACCGATTTTAAAGTGATACTAAAATTATGTTGCTTGTTATTTATTTTTAAAAAGTCTCGTGAAAAGTGTTGGATTCGGAATAAAATAAACTTTTAAACAACTCACAGTGTCCAAAAAATCATGGTGATGATAGTTTTCGTTGGATAGTATGAAGATACACTTACTAAAAAATGCTCTAAATAGTTCTTTATATATTTAGTCTCGTATAATGATTTCTGTAACACTTACTACGAGATAGAGTAATCAGTGTCGGAAACGCCTACAGTCTTCATTATTTAATTTTTATTCACTATCTCTTGTTTCAAGGATGGGAAAATGGATTTATCTTTACGGCAGACGTAGATATTAAAAAAGTATTAACTCAATAATGAAATAGTTGATGATTTACTTTCTTTATGGAAAATATGTTAGGGATATATTCTTTGATTTTTTTTACGCTTATTTTTCTATTCTGTAGGTAAAACATAAATTCAGATTGAGCGAAGAACCAGTAGATGGTTACAGCAACCATAACTGCTCTCAACAAATCAAATTATGGCCTTAGAGAGATAGATAGATAAGTGTTTATTGTATAGTAAATATAAAAATTAATTTAATTAATAATAATAATAATAATCCTTATACTTATAAAAAGTTCCTGCCAATAAAAACTTACTACACTCAACAAATCAAAAAATAACAATTGCATCTTTTTGGCTGTTGTCGTTCTCAGCGACATACAAAAAATCTGTAGAAAATAGTTCTAACATTTTTTGTATTACAGGTTGGCATACTCTCGGCGCTTAGAGATTAGCTTTTACTGATAATTGCTCTTATGCATTGCAGTGTAAATATTTCATGATTTTAATCATCACGTGAATCTTTACGTTTGGTTTCGTTAAGAATATTCCCAATAATAATAAATAATTTGTTGAGTGAGCGTGATATCTTTTGTTTGTATGAACAACATCAAATTATTAATAAGCTTGACATTCAATAATAAATAAGACAACGATCATGAGAAACACGGAAGAGATTCTCATTTGCGTGTATGTACATTTGCGTTGAGCTAATCAAAATTGAATAATAAATGAAACAACGATTCTTAGAAACACGGAAAAGATTTTTATTCGCGTGTAACTTTCATTGTCGAGCCAATCGATAATCTGAAGTTACTAATACATAACAAAAGATGTCACGTTTACAAAACAAGAACGCACGTATAACAAGCGTCATCGAACAACGAAATTATCCGACATGAATATAAAAGTTGCATATTACAACAAAGTCGCAAAAAATCGCTAAATTATACAACTTTGTACATTAAAATTTTTAACTCGATATGAAAACACCGCGAGAACCAATGAAGTAAGTTTAATAATTACAATTATTGCACAATATTTTATTTTTTCATCTGCATTTTAAACATTAATTTACACAGTTACTATTAAAAAAAAATGTGGTAACTTGGTTTGGAATTTTCCATTATGCACATGAATTCGAAAAATCATGAAATTCTTATTTCCAGAATCATGCGATTTTATTTAGCTCCGCGGATTGTACCGTTATGCGGATGGAAAACCACTCGATCTATTCTAATTTGATTTTAAAATATCGATAAATTTTTTTATTCCAGAGATTATGTACGAGAAACTCATTCCGCAATCTTTGATAATACATTGAGAGCAGCCGCGTCACAATGTTTGGCCGCTTTGGCAACAAATCTTGTAAAGTTTACTTTTGGATCGTTTCATGGAGTTACAACGATTCTCTTAGCAGAACTTTACAAGAAAAATGCAGACATTGAAATTTCACTGAGTGAACTAACATGGTTTGGTTAGTATATTTAAAAGTTGTTGTCGAGTATCTTAATCAAAAGTTAATTTGATGTGTAAAACTTTGTAGGTAGCACGTGTTTCATGGTGCCTGTAGGTTCTATACTGATGGGAATATTAGCTCAAAAAATAGGACCTCTTCGATGTTTGCTTTTGACGTCGTTTCTGTTCATCATTTCTTGGATCATATTTTACTTTGCGAACAATTCGGTCATGCTTCTGTGCGCGCAAGCTCTCGCCGGGATAGCTGAACCAGCAACAATAGGGCCTGGAAATACATACATTGTTGAAATATCTCAACCATACTTGAGAAGTCCTTTGATGGCTTCTACGAACCTATCTATAATCATCGGGGTATTTATAACAATTCTTTACAGCAACTGGCTTCACTGGAGAACAATCATCTTGATCAATCTTATTTCTCCAATACTCGGATTCTTAGCTATATGCATTATTCCTGAAAGTCCGCACTGGCTTGCAAGTAAGATATAAAATTACATTCCACGGTTAAAAAAAAACCATTTTTAAAATCAATACTTGTACATGTAAAAAATATGCAGTTTGGAATAACTTGAAAACATTTCTCTCAGGCAAAGGGAAATTCGACAAAGCAGAAAGTGCTCTGTCGTGGCTTCGAGGCTGGACAACGCCAGAACACATTTCTCGTGAATTTAACTCATTGAAGAAAACTTATAAAATACCAGATCGAGATTCAACAAGAGATTCTCACAAAACTACACTCAAGCCTTATTCCAACAGATTGTTTTATCTTCCTCTTGCAACAGTTACTTGCATGTTCATTTCACATTCTTGCACTGGATTCATGGCGATAGCAGCATATTTGATGATAATATTTAAAAGTATCGATGCGCCTATCGATAGTCACTTTGCCGCGTCACTTTTCGACGTTATGCGCATTTTTGGAGCCATAATTTGTATTCTATCGGTGCATTACACCGGAAAAAGAAAACTGATATTCATTTCTTTGATCGGAGCTGGCTTATCGTATTCCACAATAGCTGCGCTTTTATTTTTAAAGACGCATGATACTTATGCTAGTTACACGCACATTTTTAATTGGACTTCGACTATTATACTAATATTATCAACGTTGATGACATCCGCTGGCATCGATAAAATTGTCTTTATGTATAATGCAGAACTTTTTCCGACCAAGTTTCGAAACGTTGGTTCAGGAATCGGACTGTTTGTGTTCTCAGTTTGCAGTGCTATTGTGAGCAAATCGTATTTATATCTAGTTGGAGCTGTAAGTTTACCGGGAGCGTTTCTTACTTTTGGTATTTTCTGCTTTATTTGTTGTATGATATTTTACTTCATTCTTCCCGAAACTGAAGGTAAAACATTGCAAGAACTCGAAGACCACTATGCAAGACCGATTAAAAATATGCACCGATGATATAGTAAATGATATAAAATATGAAATTGCGTGGCATTAGTGTAATTATCTCATTGTTCGCGATCAAATTACAAAATAGCAAATAATCACGAGAAGAACTTGTGAATACAACTGTATCCGACTATTTTCTAGCGTTAACGTTGCTATTATTATATAGCGGAATTTGTATTCTTTAGAATGTAGAATTCTTTACTCTGAAGCTACGTCATAAATACATGTCTTGTACTTGTTGACTTTAGTTTCAAATATCATATCCAAATAAGAAAAACATTGATCATTGCCGGTCATTGCGATGATGCTCGGGGCGAGCGAAACTATAAATAATAGTAGCCCGTGCCGACAGTAAAAACTATTGAAGTAGCCAGCGTTGCTATGAGACGAAAATTTGAAAATTAAGGTTACTAGGATACAACATGTTGAAAAAAACAAAAGTATCCAACGAACTATCATATACGAAATAGATGTTGTCAATTGTGTTCAATTTTTGAACATACGTAAATAAATTGAGTTTTGCGCTTCATCAAATGTGAGTCAGTTTTTAACGATTTAAATCCAAGACAATTAATAAGCTTCAAATGCCACGATACGAAAGTTCCTGTATGTTCATTTTTCACAGTATTCTATACTTTAGCAGTTGCCCAATACGAGATTGAGGTGGCGATTCATCATATTATCAAAGTATGTATTTAAATACTTTAGGTCACGAATATTCAAAACTATATGCGAGATAACGTAATCTTTTATCCGAATTAATTTCAAAAGATAATACATGAAATTCGCTTGCAAATATATTTATTTTAATTTAAATAATACAGTGCATATATATGAGGTTAATTAAATGCATTGATATATATATATATCAAGATAATTATAAAACATTTCAGCTGATTCACTTAGTCTTCCTTCCAACAAGCTTATCGAAATTAATGCCCGTCACTTCCTCGTAAATCCCGTCAGCTTCTTTTTCGTAATCATCAAAGTCTGCGTACTTCTTCTCCGCAGCTTTATACAATTTTCGCCTCAGAGTTTCCACGTGGGCTTTAGGGGCAATCATAAGAAGGACATCTGCGTAGTCTATTCTAGTTCCCTTTTTTATTTCCTGTAGTTGCTCGTCAGTTAGGAAATCAGGTTGACGTTTTTTTCGGAAAATTCCTTCGTCTATGTCCTCATGCCATGGTTGTGATTCTTCCGAGGACGACAAACTTCTAGGAACATCTTGGCTTCCAGAATCAATTTCATAAAATTCATCAACGAGCTCTTTTATTTCTTCATCTTGAACAGCGTTGTGTCGAGGTTTTGCTGACGCTGGCGCCCAAAACGAGATCGCAGCGATCAGCAGAATTCTGGAAAAATGCCATTAGCTAATTATAATATTATAATAAACAAAGAAATGTTTTTCAAATACTGTTATCGAATAAAAAAAAGTATTTTTATTGTGATTATTTTAATTGCGCTAGCAAATCTAAATAGTTTTAAATATGTAAAAGTCATAAAAATTAAACACCAATACTTACGCAGGCGTATATTTCACCATCATTACATCAATTGCTACAGTAACAACACTACAAATCATACTGCTCCAAGTTGATTCTTATACTACCAGCCGGGTTCATTAAATTATTTCATTAATTAGTATTTTATCCGGTATCATAAAAATGAGTCGCAATTAGCTCAGTTAAGAACAGATAATTTTATCATTTTTTTTAATGAGGACCGATTGAGCGTTTTTTTTTATTATATTTTATTTTTGTGATTTTACACATTTTAGGTGAAATTTAAAGTGCCGTTTTGGGAACAATGCCAATATCTAACAAGGACAACTTTTGGATGAATTGTCTGGGCATAGATAATAGTAATCACTTACCAACATATCTTTTACAGCATAAAAAATTACAATTTTTGTTTTTCAACTCAAAGTCATTCATTTTAATAAACTTGTTGAGCTATTGTTTAAGAAATATTTTTAATTACATTTTACTTGTAAAGGACAATAATTAAACAAGACTAATAGTTCAACAACGATTTTGATATTGCTTCAAATTTATTGAAAATCCTATATTCAAATAATATAAATATAGAACATGAATATATCACGAACTCCACAATGTTTAGAATGTTATACATATGAAACGTTACATATTAATAGTTCTAGCCAACTCCTTAGCGTATTCTTCGGGATTAGCACCAGTCACCGCTTCAAAACTACGCAAACTTTATTTTGAAATCGCCAAATGAGCCGTAGTATTTAACAAAAGTTTCCTCGAGATTTCGCAGCGAAGTTTCCTTGTAGGCCGGAGGTGCTAAAACAGCTAGGACATTATTCATATACCATATATACAATAATATATGTTCCGGAAAGCCTTCAGGTGTTTCAGATTGTTCGTGATTTTCAAAATCGGCCTCACGTTTCTCTATGATATAACCTGAAACTGGATACGCCCCCTCGCGATTTTTGAGAGGCGTTCCTGCTTGTTTCGCCAGTACCCGTTCCACCATAACCTTAGAGCGTTCCTCTCGTGTTTTGTCATGGGGTTTCTGTCGATATATTGAAGGTTTCGCTGATACTGAAGACCAAAAATACAGCCACAGCAACCAATAGAGTTCTGCAAAAATTTAATTACGATAGTGAAAAAAAAATTATGCAAATTTCAAGCGCATCGCAATTTTTTAGAATTCGTAATACATATATGTATCCAGCAGAATAATCCAGTGGCTAGGCGACAATAAGGGGATAAATTGAATTTCCTAGTTTCGAGAAAATTTCATTCTAAGTTTGGAAAGTTCCTTTTACTTAAAAAAACTTGTTTTGAGGATAATTGCACGCGAATAATATAGAAAATTATACAGTCAGATTTTTAACTTTTTTTAGAATCGGCTAGAACAATTCGCGTCAAAAAAACATCACTCGAGTTATGTTCTGTTGCCGTGTAACCTAAAAATTTTATTAAAAAATACATTTTACAAGTGAGAATATAAGGAAGTTCAAATTAAACTTCTCAAAATAAATTATCAAGTCGTGTTTTATAATTGACCATACTTACAGAACTGAGTATTTCATCATTATTCTAATGTCTGTTAGGTAGCAGTAGAATCCCAAATAGAAATGATTAAATTAAACAATCTGATTCCTTTTATAGTCATTCGAGCTCATTAAATTATGAAGTACCTTTACGATAATATATAAATATTCCCGTTTAGGAATGAATCGTAATGAACTTGCATTATCGTCAGAGGAAACGTAATTTATTATTTTTTTAAGTAATCAACTATCAATATTGGCAAGGAATGACAAAAGTTATTTTTACTAGTTTAATGCATATACTAGAGATACTTAATTGTTTATTGCAGCACAAATAGAATTATGGAAATGAAATAAAATAGTTTTTTTAATAGCTTGTCCGTTTCATTAAATATTAAATTCGGACTCATCCTTTTCAGATAACATGAAAAAGCCTCTGCATGTGTTCGTTGGTGAATCCGCGTTATCAGGCAGAGGAAGCACAATTGAAATTTTAGTTAAAAATTTATAATTGCATTCGAAAGATTAGTCAAATCGACAAGTGTAACTAATAAGTAAATATCTGTCCATGATAAAAATATTAGTTGCCAAATGCAATTTATTCAGCATGAACTTATTTTAGAATATAAATGATAAAACAAAAGGTAAATGAAAAACTATATTTTAAAAATATATTACATATTTTTTTATTCGATTTTAGAAAGTGCAGAATATAAATAATTTACTAATATCATTATTTATAAGTTATTATTATCATTCCGAATCTTCTTCAGATTGCGTTTTGCTATTGTCTACTGATGCATATTCTTGGAGGTTGAGTCCGGTCACTTCTTCAAAAACACTCGAAATGTCTTTTTGAAAATCACCAAAACTATTGTATTCATTTTCGACAAGTTCGTCTAACTTATGCTTCAAAGCTGATTTGTAAGCCGAAGGAGCTACGTCAGTGACGACATTCACATACATCTCATAAAATTTTTTACTATTGATAAATTCATCACTGCTTCCTTCAAACATTTCATCGCTATCAGAATCATTAGAATCAACTTCTCGCTCTTCGGAGCTCGTTGAAGATTTTGCTAATGCTGGTGCCCAAAGCACAGCCACGGCAAATAATAAAATTCTGTAAAAATAAATTCGTGTTTTTCGAGAAAAAAAAAGTGATTTGCGGTTTAATATCTTCTAAAAACTCGTGATGAATACTTACACAACTGAATATTTCATCCTGACACTTAGTTCCAACCACAGTTTCTATAGAACTAATAAAATGGAATACAATATGCCTGTTTTTATACTCTATCCAACTTATCAATTATTTCACTAGGACTCATACTTTTCTGATATAACCACCATTCTATATACGTGTTCGTAGATGGACCTGCATTATCATGCGGAGGAAGTATGTTTAAAATTTGGTATAATAAATATCTTAATTGAGATGAACGTTTGGGTATTATTCATACTAGTTTCGTAAAAGAATATTGTTTTCATTCCTAATTAACTACTTTTCTTTTACATAATTATCACACTATAATCAAGTATGATTTTTTTTAAATGAACAAATGTAAACTTTTGAATAGCGATACTTACGCAGTTGAATGTTTCACCATGGTGACATTAAATGCTAAAATAGTAGTAGAACTAATAAAATGGCATAAAAATTGGTATTTACATAGTCGGACGAGCTCATTAATTAATATATTTGCTACTTTATTTTTTCGATAACATGATGAACTTTCTGAACGTGCTCACTGATGAGCCTGTGTTATCATTTAGCGGAAATTTCATTAAAAATTCAAATAATTAAATAATTAAATTGAGTTTACGCCATAGAAAGTAGCTGAACTATAAGTTTAATTGTCAAGCTAATAATATACGATGTATTGTTAATGATAGGGTGCGATTAAGTTTGAATAAGTGAATGCGTTAGATTTTTTTTTGCCAACTGATTTATTCCGTGCGAACTTATTTTTACGTTATTTGAAAATATAGAAATGATCAAGCCTAAAATCAATAAAAATACATTTTTCAAATACATTATAAAACCTTTTATTTGATTTTATAATATGAATAATTTAATATTGTCTTTGTTTTCAAAGTATTATTCATCACCATTTTCAAAATCTCCTAACCCAGACTTCAAGGCAGCGGAGAGCTGATCTTCGTATTTGTCGATGTCATCTCCTGTTACTTCTTTAAAAACACGTCGAACATCATCGACAAAATCATGGAAACGTAAATCGTAATCCTTGTTGAAAACTTCTTCAAACTTTTGTGATAAAGCTGATTTGTGAGCTGGAGGGGCTACTTTAATGATCGTCAGTAAAATCGCTTTAGCGAATTGATCGCCAGTAAGGTCTTCCAATGTTTCGTCGCTATCAGATTCGACACTGCGTCTGCTTCGGGAATTTTTTTCGGCGAGATCTCTTTCGTAGTTTCTAAGAGCAGTTCTCAGATTTCTGGCAAATTCATCGAAAGAGCTCCAATGTCTGTGTTTAGTTTCATGCAATATGTTCGACACAGCAGTTCGTTCATCAGAATTCTTGGCATTATCATCCATATGCTTCAATGCCCACTGAAGAAACTCTTCAATGAAAGCATCATTTTCCACGGAGATTCCATGATGAGGTTCCTCATAATGTCCATGGACGCTCCTTGCTGATATTGATGGCCAAAACACAGCCACAGCAAATAATAAAATTCTGTAATAATGCAATCGCGGTTAACATCATCATACAGAATAAAAATGTTTCATGCAATTTTGGTTAAACTATTCTCAGTACGATTAGTATAAATATATGAGATGTTCTGATAAATCATTTTTTTCATAACAGGTGCACGTCCGAGTATGTATTCAATAAATTTTATTGTATATATAATGACTTTAATCTCATAAATTCTAGTAATTAAACAGTACAACCAATAAAATTACAATTGAACGTTTTATTTTAAATACTATCATCGAATAAAATTTGCATTGTAATAGTGTAACTGACATAAACTCCTTTAAGATATTATATGTATTCGAAACTTTTTTCAAATTTCATGAAAATTGGTTAACATATTTTTAAATTTCTTGATCGTTAGATTAAATAGATTGCAATGTAGATTTGTTTATTGAAAAAAAAAATTAGTAAATTCAAGCATGATTTTAAACTTATGAAGAACGATACTTACGCAGTCCAATATTTCACCATGGTGACAGCAAATGTTACAGCAATAGTAGAACTAATTAAGTCACATAAAAATAGGCCTTTATATAGTCAGACGAGCTCATTAATAAGTATGTTTTTTTATTTTTTTTTTAATTATAAGCTTTATTAACTCTTGTTACAAGTATATTTGCTTCTGTATTTTCTCGATAACATGAGAGCCTTCCTGAACGTGCTCACTGATGAGCCTTTGTTATCATTTACCGGAAGTTTCATTAAAAATTCAATTAATTAAATAATTTAATGGAGAAGGAAAGTAGTTGTAAGTTTAATTATCAGTATAATAATGTACGATGTATTGTTAATGATAGGATACGACTAAGTTTATATAACTAAATGAGTTCGATTATTTGCCAAAACTGATTTATTCAATGCAAACTTAGTTTTACGTTATTTGAAAATGGGTAAATAATAAAGTCTAAAACCAATAAAAAGACAAATTATTTAAAAATTTTATGAAATCTTTTATTTAAATTTATAATATGAATTATTTAACAATTGTCTTTTCAACGTCCTGGCGAAAAAAACACGGAATTATTGAACTCGGTGAGGAACTGTTCTTCATATTTTTTAAAGTTATCTCCTGTTACTTCTTCGAAAATGCGTTTAGCTTCAATAACAAAATCCTCTGGAGCGTTATATTCTGTGTTATAAACTTTCTCAAACTTTTGCTTTAAAGTTGATATGTGAACCTCAGGGGCTGTTCTAACCAAACTGTCCAGCAGAATCTCTTTAGCATATTGATCATTATCATCACTGGTACCATCATCAAGTATATGGTAATTTTCGTCGATATCAGATTCGACACTGCGTTTCCTTCGGGAATTTTCATCTCTGCGCACTTTCACGATGTTTAAAATAGCATTTTGATAGTATTTTGCGATGTCATCAACAGAGTTCCAATGTTTGTGTTTAGCTTCATGCAATACGTTCCTCGCGGCATGTAATTCGCGGGAATTGTCGGAAAACTCTTCCGCATCCTGGAATCGCCAGCGAAGGAACTCTTCAATATCAGCATCATTTTCCACGGAGATTTCATGGTGTGGTTCCTTGTAGGATCCATGGACGCTCCTTGTTGACACTGATTGCCAACACACAGCCACAACAAACAATAAAATTCTGTAATAATGCGATCGCAGTTAATATCATAAATCAGAATAAAAAAATTATGAATGTTTTCTTAAGCTATTTTCTTTCTTATTTAGATCTATTAATATATTAGATATTCTCATAAACGATTTTCTTAATAATAAGTGGGTTTCGAATATACAAGTATCATATTTTACTGTATAATAAGTATCTTATTAATTTTATTAATAGAATAGTCACCCAAAAGAATCACAGATGGAATATTCATATAAAATAGTGCCATCAATTGAAATTTGAATTAAAATAGCTTTATTAATAATATATATTATAATAACACATTTTACTCGTTCAAAATTATTTTCAAATTTTATGCAAACTAATTTACATCTTTCTTTCGATGATATTTGTTACTCTTAATATAATATAACGCTGAGAAAAAGAAAGTTCATGGAAACAGAAACAGTCATCTCCTATAAGACTTCGGAAAACAGATGATCTACATAAATTACTTAAACCTCTTTTTCTCAAGAATAAATGGATTGCAATATAGATTTGCGTTTTTTTTTTTAAATACCAGTTTGAATTAAAAAAACAATAAATGTAAAATTTTGAATAGCGATAGCCCAGTCGAATATTTTATCATGGCGATAGTAAATGCTGCAGTAATAGTAGAGTTAATAAAGTAACGCATAAATTTGCATTTATATAGTCAGACGAACTCATTAATTAGTGGATTTGTTCTCTTTTACCCGCTTTTACCGTTAATACACGGTGATTCAAAAACATTAAAGGAAATTGGTATCGCTGGATTCGTCTCGAAAAGTTATTTAAGATGCCATTAATCGCCCTGAGCGTGCTCACTGATGAGCCTGTGTTCTCATTTAGCAGAAATTTAATTAAAAATTCAAATAACTGAAGAATTAAATTGAGAATCTGCCATAAATTGTAGTTGAGTTTTAAGTTTAATTAGCAAGCTAATAGAATACGATTTATTGTTGATGATGGAATGCAATTTAGTTTGATCAACTGATTTTAGTATGAATTATATTATTCGCATCGCCACAGATCACCACACACCACCACACTTCCTCACAGACCATAATAACTTACCTTTTCACATATCACCTGACCGCACATCGCCACTCATCACCACATATTACCGCACCTCAACGCACTTCTTCACACATCACCACGCCTTACCGCACTTCGCGACACTTCACTACACATCACCACAATAGCTATACCTGACCTCACTTCTTCACACATCACTACACATCACCACTTCACACCGCATATCACCACACATTACCACAACTCCGCACACATAACACCTTACCGCACATCACCACACCGCTTCACACATAACCACATATAGCCACACCTCACCACTCCTCCTAACAGATACACTACTCCTCACCGCACAACACCGTGCGATACCACACCTCATACACCACCATACCTTACCTATTCACATATCACCTCACCGCACATCACCACAGCATCACTACACCTCTCACATCATCACACTTCACCGCACATCATCACATCTCATCGCATATCTACACACATCACAGCTTATCACCACACATAGTTGCACCTCACCAAACCTACCTCGCATATCTTCACACACAGCCACACCTCTTCACATGCACTACACATCACCACTCCTCACTGCACATCACCACAAATTACGACCCATCACCACACCCTACCGCAACATCATTACACATCAACACACCTCATCACATATCACCACATCTCCTCACACATCACTGCATATCACAATACATAGTCACACCTCACCATACCTTTTTACGTACCACCACACATAGCCACACCTCACCACACTTCTTCACACATCACTACACAACACCCCACCCCACCGCAGCATCACTACACATGACCACACCTCCTCATTCATCACCACACATCACGGGACACCACCTGCTGTAGCGAAGATTTTTTTCAATATTTCGCGATATATTTTAGTGTAGTACCAAGCAGTATTTGCCTAATATTCATAACTTTTATTAATTGCATATTGTTTTCTATGCGTTAGGAATAGTAATAGTTATGTTCATAATATAAATTAACATAAATTTTTATGTAACTCATAACAACATGTTTTATCTATTTTTGGGACCATCTAGGCGCTGGAAACGTCACATCGTGGCAAAGTTACACCGGAAAGTGTGCAAACGGAAGCTGCTCCGACAAGGGGTCGCAGCTCGAGCCCAAGAGGAAGAACGTCATTTGTCTTTTAGTAGCAACCACCTAACGACCAGTTAGCACCCGACTATCGACCACATACGGTCGTTGTTTGTTTGCCAGGGTAATTGATATCAAGTTGTTAATTATTTAGCTGAACTTAGAAAAAACATCGAAATATCAAAACGAAGTAAATAAATTGCTGTGTATATTTGTACAAAGCTAGTTACAGAAATAGTAATAAAAAAGTACATACATTGACGACAGATTTGATAAATTTTGAAGAAAATAGTTGTTTTCAATCGCGAAAAGAGCATCAAACTTTTTGATAATTTAATCAAATACCAAGCAAAGTACGAAGCATCAGTATCGCTTATTTTCCCGCAATCCAAAGTAAACAAACTTATAGGTCTATCTAGAAATCGCGCTTATTGCATATTCTCGGAAATGCAGCCGCATGATATAATATTCAACGTAAATGACTTTAGCACGGTTTTTGCGGTGCTAAGTGATTACTGAAGCGACTATTATAGTATGCGTGGTTACGTGTATAGCAACGTGGAAAGAAGCCAGTAGCTATAACGTCAAATAACATATATA